>WEKX01028978.1:0-12770 GCA_013390025.1 Pitta sordida
ATTTTCTGTGATTCTGTGATTTATCAGGGAGCTTGTGGATTCATGGAATCATGATAAATGGTTAGTGGTTAAGGAACAGCATACATCCATTGCTGGCAGGCAAGACAGCATTTCACTTCTAAACTACTTCTAACAAAATATCCACAGGCACCTCAGGTCATTATTGATCAAATATGCACATCCTCTAACAGTGGTTTGAGACCTTATCTAAGAGCTGAGTGGCTTGGATCCTCACAAGGCCATGGGACCAGATGGGATCCATCTGAGGGTGATGAAAGAACTAGCAGATGAACTCACTAAGCCACTCTCCATAATTTACCAACACTCCTGGCTTACTGGTGATGTACCACAAGACTGGAAATTGGCTAATGTGACACCTATCCACAAGAAGGGCAGGAAAGATGATCTGAGTAATTACAGACTTGTCAGCCTGACCTCAGTCCCAGGCAAAGTCATGGAACAGATAGTCTTGTGTGCTATTACGCAGCAACTGCAAAACGACCATGACATTAGAAGTAGTCAGCATGGATTTCGGAGAGGCAGGTCTTGTCTGAGCAACCTAATCTCCTTTTATGACCTGGTGACTCGCCTGCTTGATGACAAAAAGGCCTTGGATGTTGTGTACTTGGACCTTAGCAAAACCTTTGACACAGTTTCCCATAATAAGCTTAAAGAGGAACTCATAGAGCATAGACTGCTTAGAAGCATTTTATGTTGGGTTAGGAACTGCTTGGATGGACGGGCTCAGAGAGTGTTGGTGAATGGTGCCACATCCAGCTGGCAGCCAGTCACTAGTGGAGTCCCACAGAGATCAGTGTTANGAACTGGGGTTGTTCAGCCTGGAGAAGAGGAGGCTCAGAGGCGACCTCATTGCTGTTTACAACAACCTGAGGGGAGGTTGCAGGTGTGCATCTCTTCTCTCAGGTTGATGACACCAGAACAAGAGGACATGGCCTTAAGCTATGCCAGGGGAGGTTTAGGCTGGATATTAGAAAGAGGTTTTTCACAGAGAGAGTGATCTCTCATTGGAATTGTCTGCCCAGCGAGTTGGTGGAGTCACCATCCCTGGAGGTGTATAAGAGAAGACTCGATGATGAGCTCAATGACATGGTCTTGTTGGTGGGAGGCTTGGATGGGTGGAGCGTGTTGCCCATGGTTCCACGCTTGTGGGCCTGATCCCTGGGTGGGCGTTCGCTTGGGAGTTGGACTAGATGATCCTGTGGGTCCCTTCCAATTCAGAATAACCTGTGAACCTGTGAACTCTGAGGTTTCTGAGTCCAGGACAGTCCCATGCAGTATGATACCTGAGATGAAGTACACAGTTTGACACTGACCACTGAGGTTTTCTGCATTGTCTGAAGGGAAGGAGAGTGACAGAGGGACCTCTACATGGCACTTCATATCAGCAGACGACTGAGGGAGAGGGCATGAATTGCCCTTTCAAAGCTGTTGCTACTCATGTGCTTTTGTTACGGAGCTAGCAAGAAAATAGGCTGCTGAAGGTAAATGAGATGTACCTCAGCTGTTGGCTGTCTTGCATCCTTTATGTCCTGCCAATCTGAAAGTCCTCTGTGATCTTCATACAGCTTTACTTCCAATGAATCGATATTGCAGATTTTATTTTGGCTGCAGTGTATTAAGTGTAAACAGTCAAATAGACTGGGCACCACAAAAGCTTTCTGGCTCCTTGCTGCATGCCCCTCAGGCAATAAAAACATGTGCAAAGAACAAAGAGCTCCACAAATTGACTGCAGAGATGACCACACACGTTAAGATGTAACACATCATGGAGGAAAAGCCTTTGTAGCAACCAGCACTGGGTGGAACTGACTTAATCCCATTAAAGAGCACCAAACTGGATTGACAGAGGGGCAGCTTTTGTGCTCTCACTTACATTGGGGAAAACCTACTTACCTTGGGGAAAAGGAGCCCAAAGCAGGACTTGGTGCAGGGCAGTTCCTATCCTTGCCTGCAGAGATGGCAGCATGTGTGGTAAGTGGCAAGGCTTACATGAAAGCCTGTGTAACACTGGTTTCTCTTGGCACCGTCCTCTCTGAAAGACAAGACAGAGGAAACTTAAAAATCTACTCACGTCAGGATGATGGAAATATGCGGGTTTCAGAGGAAAGACAATGAGAAATGCACAGATATTGTTGTTCTTGGGAAACCAACAGCTCCAAGCGTGGATCCTCAGAGCCTAAAGGCTCTCCCAGACATCCCATATTTCAGTGTGTGAAGAAGATCCAGTTGTTCTTTTCTTGGATGCCTGGTTGAGAAACTGTGGAAGGCCAAAGTCAAGATGCGTGTTTGTACAATCTGTGAAGGAGGTGTTGATCCTGTTTACAGCCATGACAGGTATCCAGGGTTCCCCAGGAGGTATTTTGTTGCCCCCTCTGTTCTTCTGATTGTGAAAAAAAAAAAAAAAAAGAGACTAAACTACCATGAATAGTTCCTGTTGTGCCATTTTATACTCTTTGTCTCATACAAATTTTCATGCTTTGACTACAATTACCTGACCCTGTTGCGATAGCCCTGATTTATTACATCTCCCCTCCAGCACAGAGCTGATCTTACATTTGTAACCTGCCTGCATGCTTGCTTGCCAGGTAGAAAGGCTGTGCTGGCTCCCTGGGCAGTCACTGCCAAGGATAACAGCTGAATTTGACACTCCCCTCACTGGGGCCACAAATTCAGGTACATCTTCTATTCCTTCACTTCATATTAATTGAAACTGGAATCAAAATTTATTCGGATATGCGTACTAAGAGGAAGGGGAGGCTAAAAACAGGCAGGCAAACAGGCAGAACAATTGCAGGATTCTCACTTCCTAAGCTAAAATTAACCAGAGCTTACACTAGCTTTGGTTTGAAGTGAGCCTTAGTTTGGGGAAAAAACCCTGGTGACAAGCTTTGGCGAATGGTCCTGAGCCTGCTATAGGATGAGAAGAGAGAGTTCTCTTTTACTCAGGGGTCCTTCTCACTGCTTCATTTGTGGCTTATTGCCTTGGGACCACTTACAGGGACACAATCAGACTGCCTCTATTGTACTTGTCCTGCAGGGCTCAGGGATTCTTCTCACTGCACCAGGTCATTTTAGATTGAGCCCTTAGGTGAAGAAACTCAGGTCAGAAGTCCCAGCACACTCCACCACACCTGGGCTGGATGCCCTGGGGAGCCAAGGTGCCTGGTGACATGTTCAGCCTTGCCCTAGTGCCTGCTGATGTCAGGCATCAGTCGTTCCTAGTCTGTCTCACACTGTGGTGTCTTGTGATATCATTTGCTTACTTGAAAGGTTTAAGTGTTTGTAGCTGCCTAGTTGAAAAAGAGAGAATTCTTGAATTTTTCTTTCTTCCCAAATTGGCCTACTCTTGTACACAAAAAGTTTTAAATAAAGGTGGGAAATGCATCTCTGCATTTCTATTCTATTTGGTGGCATTTGCCACATATAGTTGCACATAATTAATTGTGCACGAGGTCTTTGCAGTTTGCGCTTTGCAGTTCACCTCTAAGCAGATGTTCATCTACACCTGAAAACATGCAAAGGGCTTAGATTTGGCTCAGCCCAGGGAGGAGAGATCAATCAATCTGCAAGTGAGTGTTTACAAGATATGTATTTTTGGACTTAGAATTTTAAAACTTGTGTATATGAATCTGGTTGTGCATGAGGCATCCTTTTTTCTGTCTCTCAGTCCTGATCCCTCCTTTCCTCCTCCCACCTGTTTCCTACCTATCCCCCTCCCCATACAGTCTCAGAAAATTAGCTTTCATTGGGTTTTTATAGATGCACTTTTAAGTCAGTCAAGATTGTTTTCTAGTGCTTAAATTCCTAGTTAATATGTCATGGTGGCATTCAGTGCTGGAAATGATGTAATTTATTGGGTAGCTGGTCATTTGCACAAATAGCTGGAAAAACAATTTTGGCTTAATATAAATAACAAGACACAACAGTATATACAGTACAACACCTTGCCTCCTGCTGCAAATCTCCTGATTTCTGTTATTCTGGTTTCAGCATGCCTACTTGCCTCCTTACATTCATTACCATGAAATAAGATAATTATAGCACAAGTAAATATTACCCAATCAGTCTACTGTAACAACTGTTAAAACAAGCCATCTTATAAATTTTGCTAACAAAATATGCCTCAACCCAATATACACAGACGGTAAGTTTCTCTGACCTTGAAATAAATTTCAAGAGCAAAGAACATTACACACATAACAAACATCCAGTGATGAGAGGTACAGCCAGGGTCCAGCCCTGTCAAATCTCAGCCCAAAGCCTCCCCAGGCTCAGCGGCATGTGTGTGTTTAGGGCATCATGAGAAGGCAGATGCACTACTCCCATTAGAAGTGCTAGCTTGATTGGTGCTGCCTTGTATCCCACAACGGAACCACATATCTCCAAACTTGTTTCATGCCTGACATTCAAAGCTAGACATTTGAAAGGGCCTCAGCACAGTTTTCTAATTGAAATACCCAGAGTGAACATGTGGTCCTGAGTGCATCTAGCCAGAAATGGAACAGGCTCTGCTAGTTTTAAATTGTGAATATTTTCTGCCTCAATGGACAGATCTAGATTTGTTATTGGAAAGCCATGGGCAGTCTCACAAAGCCAAGCTTAGACTAATCAGAGAAGAAAAGAATGCAACACACTCTACAAGGGTGGAGAACAAGAGCATAGGATTTGGCGTGTGTGGTTTTGGGTATGCATGTAAATTGTTTGTGTGGACGATTTGCTGTTTTTACAGTGAAAAATCCTAATCTTCCAAAACTGCCAGTATGGAAAAAAAGAGCAATTTTCTATTTTCACTACTCAGATTTAAAATCTGCTCTCAAAAGTATGCCCACATAAAGCAAAATTAGAATTTTCTTCACAGGACAGTGCTAGCTCAGGAGTTTAAAATATATCTTGAGCTAACATTTTTGTGAGTCATCCTGCATCACTGAATAAAGATATACATGATGTGAGCACTGCAGATTTAGGAACAAGCCAGGGTTGTTTTACGCCTTGTTCCATTACTGAGAATTTTCTGATTCTGACATCAGTAATTTATTAGTGTGAGCCCATCTGGGGTACAGCTCCACAGGACGTGACAGTGAGATTATGTACTTCAGTCACATGAACATGGTGCTAAGATCTGAACAACCAAAATACATGATTACGGACTTTTGTGGTGCTTTCATGGGTATCATTACGCAGAATAGATAGTTAAGTACCATCTCACAATCTTATATCCTTAAAGGGAAAAATTCATTCGGGTTTCCATGTGTGAAATTATGCTGTTTAACAGGAAGTATATCAGTACATGATAACAAGGTGTAAAATATGTTTGATTTGTAATTACACCAGCTGCATCTGGAAAATAAAGCAGGGGTTAAACAAGGTCACATGTTTAATAAGAAGTCTCACAGGGCTATGAGTACAAGGAAAGCTGATCTTTTTTCATTGTGTCAATACAATGTAGTCATCCTGTGTGGGTTTTGCATACCATCCTGTCCACAGTCAGTGAAGTGACTTCTATTTCTGTAAGAATTAAAGCAAAAGCAAAGAAAGAACAAAGGGGTGAGGGAGTTGATCTGGAGGAGATGATGATAAATCCTACTGCATCTTCTAAAATCCTCCTGCTCTTTCCTCCATAGTGGCATTATTTCCCCATCATAACCACTTCCTTAATAAACAATTAAGCTTTGTGTTTGGAATCTAAACATATTTTTGGGGATTGAGATGGAGGAGGATTGGGTGGCTCAGGGTTTGGCAGTAATACAATGAAACGCCTACAGTGATTTGAATTTGATTCTGGTTGTGTTGCCCCTTGATTTATTAGCCATCATGCTGCAGGAGAATCACTGTCTCCCCTTCGTACTGTTTTGGTGAGCCTACCCTGTAGTAACATCAAACAAGAAAAATAATGTGCATTTGCTTTCTCATAAAAATTTGACTGATTTAGTTTGAGAATTGAATTCATGTTGATGCTGTTCATGCCCTTCTGTAATGGAAACTCAGCTCAATATCCAAGTGAATGATTACAAAATGAATACAGATATTCAATCCTGACATTTGATTACAAAAATGATAGGGATGGAAAAATAGCCAGGTGGCTACATCTGCATGTACAGCCTATAGTAGCTGGGGGGATGCAGCTCAGTAAATGTGGCATCACTGTGTAGATGGACTGACATGTATCGATGAGCATAGCAGCCACAAACTCAGCTTGCATGGCACAGTGAGTTCAGCCACAGAAAAGGTCTTGCCTTCTCTCCATCATCTAAGGGACATGTAGCATCAGTCTGGCCTTTGGGCCGAGCCCTGTGGTGGCAGTGGTCCAGTGTGAGCACTTTGCCATGTGTTTAGTGGCCTCCAGTCCCAACCTACACCTAGCACTAACCTCTGCCATGCTGCTCAACCTGTGCAACTTGTGCAAAAGCTTGTGGACAGGCTGTGGGACAGGAGTTATTCAACAATCCTGAAACAAATTTCAGAAATTGTTAGCCTCCTGAAAAAATTCACTCCTCAAATCGGAAACAAACAAATAAACAAACCAAACCAAAAATAAAAGGACACTTACAGATGTCTTGCTCTGAATAACTCACTCATTTCTAGGATAAAGCCCAGGCTTCCCTGCTCTGCTCCCTCACCAGAGGCTGGGAGGACAGCTATGCTGCTACTGTCTATACTGGTAATTGTCCATTGTCAGAGATACTCCCTTGCTTTCCACTGCCACCAATTTGGCAGCTTCCCATTGTATGCAATTGTTATATAAATATCTTTTTTTGTCCCCCAAAATGCCTGGAAAGTGATGAGATAGTTTACTAACAACAGTTTTCATTAAAGAAACAGCTGGGTTGTTCTACATCTAGCTCTTTTCAAAGGCTTTTTGCATGTCTGTCAAGCCAGAGTGTAGCATGATGAGCTGTTTCTGTTAAGAAACCAGAGTTTACAGAATAAACAGACTTGAGGTAAACCCTGATTATGGGGAAAGTCTGCATGTTAGGCTCTCTTGCAGCCTTAACTCACACGACTGGCCTGTATTTTTGGAAACACTTCCAAGCTTTTCCCTTTGTGAATTGGTGCAAAAGGCTTGTTGGAGCCAGGCGTGCCTAAATTCTCACTGACTTTTGCTTAATGTCTTTGACTTGAGCAGGGCCTCAGACAGGCGTGAGGAGATCAAGGGGGTCCCTGGGGAGTGCTCAGCCAGCAGGGTACCGTCCAGCAGAACCGGCTTGGCGCTTCCAGCTCCCGGCTGCGCACATGATTTTATACTTTCTTAAATGAGAGAAAAAAGAAAGTGATATGTGTCAATAAGTTAAGGGGAATTATCTCACGTACAAGGAACAGCAATCTCTGTGTTTTCCTTTGTAAGCTCTGGGATTTTTGCTGTTTGTGCTAAATCTAGCACACCAGAGTGCAGTCCCCCCTCCCCGAGGGGCACGTTCAGACACGTCGGGCCCTTGGGGTGGGAATAGCGCAGCAAGGGAGATTTGATCAAAAAAGTGTAAGTGGCAGAGCTCAGGCAGCTCTTTTTACTGAACTTAACCTAAGTGCAGCCTGAGTGCCCTTGCTGCTGCCAGAGCTTCTCACCAGGGCATTTTGACGCGGTGTGGAAAGGGTCCCCACTGCCTCCAGCTTCTGCTCTTCTGCAAGCCCTGCCTGAGCCCCAACCTGGTGAAAGCACACAGAGCTTGCAAATTTTTCAAAACACACCTATTGAACCTTGCAGAGCTACTAATATTGGCGTAGGTGGGATGATGCATGCGTTGATGTGCCTCAGCAGACCAGAAAAGATCATGCAATTCAAACGCAGAGGCAAGAGCCCGACTGCTCCCTCTGCAGCGTGGTGACAGTCATACAAGTGTCCCTGGTGGGTGTGAAACGCTGGATCTTTATTTGAACAGCCCCAAAGCCCCAGGTCTGGTGTTGACTTAGGTTCAGTCTTTAACAAAATCTCTTCCCTCTTCACTATGGTACGTATTACCTGAAACAGGCCTGGGGGGAGAACTTTAGGATGGGTGGCATTAGTTGCAGATTTTTCCTGCAGAGTGGAATTTTACAGTTTTGAAGCCAGGAGGTGTATGGCTTTCTGACTAAATACTCCAACATTTCTCTTGGTTTTGTTTTGCTCAGAAGAAGGTTCACAGATAGAAGACTGATCAAAAATGATGATGTGTACCTATTCTGTTTCTGACTGTCCTTTTAGCCAGACCTTCAAAGAGAATTTTATTTGCTTGTGTTATGAACTGAGTTTCTTGAGATCTGTGCTTCCAAGAGGCCATGATATTACCTGGGAATTATTAATTGGGAGATGCTTACTAGCTTCTGCTGCTCAAAAACAGCTAGAACATGTTTTTTGTGAAATGTGAAAGAAAAATGAAAACAATTTCCTATTTGCTCTCTTTGAAGTTAAAGGGGAAAAAACCCTCAGAGTATAGCTGAATTACCACATAAAGCAACATATTTTTAAAAAATTTTATTATGTAAGGATCAAAGTAGAAGGATAAAAGTGTTGTGCAGAGTTTGCTTTGATGAGTCTGGTTAAAAATCAAAACTCAGTTTGATGGGCGAGATCCAGACACAAAACACTATGTGCCACGGATTTGCTGAATATGTTAAAAAGTGCTGAGCAGTATTAAATTAATGCAAAACTGAAAATTACACAAGGGTAAACATTGCAGCTAATGTTTGACTAGAGCTGAGCTGAGGGCTGAGTGCCTCCACTTAATTTGCAGACCATGCCCACGGCATCCCCAGGAGGCTGGGAGTGGAGGAGACAGACATTTTATAGTGAGGAGCCACATTATTATTTTTAAATTTAGGGAAAAAAAACCTGGCTAAAGTTATTGCTTCTAAACATTGGGGAAAGGCAACCAAGACAAGGCAAGAAAGAAGGATTAATGACTGGCTTTTGGAGCTGAAAGATCCGCTAAGCTAATACCCAATAGGTGTGAATGCCTCTAGTAAATACTAGTTCATAAATAGAACTGAAAAAATCAGTGTTGTTAAAAAGGCATGCTGCAGATAGCTATGTATTCTGAAAGGGGCTTGCAGACACTGCTTAAATATGTGCGTGAAAAGCGTTCTGCAAGCATTCATTTACATACCGCCCAGCACTGACACGTCTGTGGTGAGTGAACATGATGGCAAAGGGAAAGCAGTGAAGTACAAAGTGGCTTTCAATTTCAAAAGAATATTTGAAAATTATTTCTTCCACCCCACACAACACATTTTGCTTCCCTAGCAAGGATTTCCTTCCCCATCATGCTGTCTAGTGGCCTGATCCTGCCTTCTGGAAGGAAGAACAAAAAAGACTGCTCTTGCTTTGTAGTTGAGAGTTTTATATGAAATCTTCCATTAAAGAGAACACATTTAACCCCCTGAAAATCTGCTGCAATTCCTACTTGTGTGAGTGGTGTGAGAAATGAAAGGAAAGAGTGGCAGGCAGCAACAGACTGGGATTTTAGCTGGTTTAAACTTATTCCTCAGATAACTTTTGTTTAGTCATTGAAGCCCAAAGTGACTTTTAAACAGGAGATGCTATGTCTTCAGTAGCACAGCAATGGATATCTTTAGATTGGGTTTTGATCATATACTTTAATTTTCTAGGCTGGAGGATGACCATAATTGCTGAACAATTCAATGTAATGGAATGGGCTAATTCAGCGCTTTTTACTGTTTTTCCACATAATATCTAAAATCTTTTTTTCCACCATAACCCATGTTTATGAAAGCAAGTACTTAACCCACACATTTCCTGGGCTTGAATCATTTCCTTAATAAGGCATAAAATTTTGCAAAATCTCTCCCCTTACATTAACACATCATTACAAGGAGATATCAGTGTTTAGCACATCAGAGGCATATACTAGTCTGTGCAATGTACAGCTACACCACTCAGCCTTGGAGTCATGTACCATGGCTTTCAAATAGTAATTATATAAAAACAAGAGCTTTCTCTTTATTTTTTTTCTTTTTTTTTTAATTTATTTTTTTTCCTAACTGTTATAGGCTATTTGCTTGCACAGGATGAAGTATATAAAATATGTTAGCTTTTCTTTTAGTTTTGGCTTAGATTGTGATAAGTAGAAACAAAGCAGCAAGCAATGGCTATGACTTGAAACTCCAATAACCGCAGTTCATAAAATAATATTAAAAGATGACAAAAGCTACAAAAATCTCTGTGTTTCCTTTTGTTGCTCTGCTCTATCAAAGAGGAACTTCCTTTTCCAGAGAGACACTAGAAAAGCTGATATATTACTTCAAAAGTAAATAAAATATATACAAACCAGAATGTTTCCTGTTTTGGGGTTGTGAACTCACAGTATTGCTGCAAGATAAACACCTAGTGACCAGTGGTCTGAGCACACTGGTAGACTAACTCCTGGAAGCAATACCTCTGACATTAAAAGACTTGCTCGCATGCATTGACTTAAGTATGCGCTAAGGACCTGCTTTTCATGCAGATTTCTCGTTGCTATGTGAATCTTGTAGACTCCCTCCAAGAGCAGTTTTGCTACAGCAACCTTTTGAGTAGGCAGGGTCGTCAGGCTAAAAGCTCTCTATCTTCTTGGGAGTTGAATGCCCCGCTGTGTTCATCCATTAGAAGGATGGAGGGATCAAGCCTTTGCAGAGCTGACTTCGGGGAGTAAGCCTGAGCCTTTCTCTGACTTTGTGCACTTCTGAGCTCTGTTCACTTAAACTATTGTACACACAGGGTGCTTCCAAGGGAAAGGTCTTACAACTCTTGAAAACTTCTAGTCAAGCAAGTGTAATCTTGCTTCATTTGTGATTTGGAAAAGCGTTCAAGTCTGACTGCATTTCAGGAACTTGGATGGTCTCTCCCAGGAGCCAACTCCTGCTCACAGGAAGGCCACTCAGGAGCTTTGTTCCCGGTAAAACCACAGCAGGTGGTCATCCTTTCATAAGATAACAAAAATCAGATTCTTAACTGCTCTCTCTGAAACTTCTCCCATCTTGTGGGCATGCACACAATGTGTGTTTTGACCATTCAAGGGATGTCAGGATGAGCACAACAGAAGATAAAAAGAATAACAGGTTTAATGAAGACCTGAGTGATACAGGGATAATGAAAGCTTCACACATGAAGGCTAGTCGCAACCAGAATTAGCGTTAGTAGTCTGCTGGATCAGTTCTTGACAGTGTGTTCAGGGTTAGGATGAGTGGTAGCAGCATATTACTACAGTGAGGCTATTTGTGTGGGACTGGGCTTAGTTCACTTGGAAATGTGAAATCATAATTATTGGGTTCCTTTCAGTTTGAAGCAATCCAGAAATGATACATCTTTTCAGTGAGTAGGATGAAATTTGTCTTCTTTTCTTTCTCTCTTGCTCTCTATCCCACACTTGATCTAATGTGAGGCAGTAAATAATACTGGAAGAATTATTCCTACTGAATAATTTTGTTGATATATTTTGCCCTGGAAACTCTTCAGGCGCATTGCTATTTCTCTTGAAAGTGTTTGAAAAATGCTACTATCTCTAAGCCACATGGTATGGTTTCCCCTCCCTAGCTGGATAACTGGCTCTGTGATGATGGCACTGATGGGAGGGCTCAAATGGGTCAGGAATGTGAAGCATGTCAGAGTTTTGCCAATTTTTCCTGAGTCATGAGATTTCCACTAGTCAGAGCTTATTCCTTTGGTTAAAAAAAATAAAAGAAAAAGAAACTCCATCTCTGTCATGAATTTCAGTACAAATCATGAAAAATCCCACCCACCCTCCCTCTGGCTGCGTGTTTTATTTCCCTGTGTTCTGGGTGAAGAATAGCCCATGAGAGTCCAGGTTGGCCAAGTTGACCTCAATTTCACTTATAGTTATGTTAGGGACACTTAGTTCCTATAGATGTTCTTCAGGCACAGTGGAGTACAGAAGCTCTACCAGAGGGTTTGGGGAGAGCATCTTAGGCAGAAATCCAGCTCCCCACTAAACACGTGTGAGTCCACCAGAAGAGGAGGTATCACACATGCTCCAACTAAATGAAAATCTTCACAGCTCAGGCTTTATTCCTGGAGAGATTATCCAGTATTGGACAACAAGGAACTGTGGAGGTTGCAGATAAAAAGCAGCTTAAACTGCGAATGCTAACAGACAGAATTATGTGTGTGTATGTATGTGTGCATGAATGACCCAAAATGAGCTTTTGAACTCTCAGGCAGAAGTCTGCTACTTTCTAGCTTCAGCTGATACAAGCTGGTTATTAATTCAGGGCTTAAACAGTATGTAGTACCATAATAATATTTCTATATTATTGGTTCATTATAGGATGAGAATGGTCACATTCAGGGTCACATTCCCCCTCACAAACAGGGGCAGAGCCAAGGAAGAGGTGTTAAGCACTTTGTTTTCTTCTGTCTTCAACACGGATGATGGACCAAAGGCATCTCAGTACCTTGAGCTGGAGGACCATGACTGCAAGAATGATCAGCTACCAGTCAACCCTAAAATTGTGTGGGATCTGCTCCTCCAGCTGAATCCCTACAAATGTATGAGGCCTGATGGGATGCATCTCAGAATCCTCAAAGAACTTGCCGATGTTATTACAAAACCTCTCTCAATGACTTTTGAGAAATGATGGGATCTGGAGAGGTCCCAGCTGACTGCGAACTGGTGAATGTTGTCCTAATTTTTAAGAAGGGCAAGAAGGAGGATCTCAGAAACTAGAGGCCCGGACAGGCCCACAGATTCTCGGGGTGGCGGGGGTCTCCCAAGTCAGAGGGGGCTCAGAAACGGTTCCCTTTGCTTCCCCGTGCAGAGTTC
>WEKX01028978.1:20256-52531 GCA_013390025.1 Pitta sordida
TGGGGAATGTCACCATTACCTGGCAATAATGATTGCATTTCATGGTAAATAGTTACCAGCTCCTAAATGCAAATACAGTCAGTCCTCTACCACTTCACACCTCCCAGATAGTAGCTTCACATCTTCACGGCGTGATTTTTCAGTGACTAAGGGACTGCACATGCATGACCTGACATGCATGAATATTCAGAGTAGGCAGCCATGAAT
Organism: Pitta sordida; assembly: GCA_013390025.1. NCBI lineage: Eukaryota > Metazoa > Chordata > Aves > Passeriformes > Pittidae > Pitta > Pitta sordida. The sequence continues at coordinate 20,464 of WEKX01028978.1, forward strand.
ATGTAAATTTCCCCCCCTCCTGTGGCTGCCTGCATCGTGCTGACTTGGGCTGGACGCCTGCGCTGTGCTGGCTATGGCAGATCCAAGCCAGGCACACACCGCTCCTGCAGTGGCTCGGCTCTGCTGGGCTTCAGTGCCCCCTACCCCACTCCCCTTGGCTCGGCTCTGAGCAAGGAGGCTTTGTGCAGTTATGAAAGATTTACACGCTCTCAGGCTAGACGTGGTGTCTGAGACTTTCTCAGGGAAGATGTCTACCCCATGTCTAGAGCGACCAGGTCTGCCCACCCGGAGAGACACTGGGACAGTGGCGTGGGCGGCTCCCCGCACCTGTGTCCCCAGCAAAGCAGAAAAGGGGTTTTTCCTGACATGAGGTGGCCGTGGGTGCTGGGAATTGTGGACATAAACACCGATACACAGCAATGCAGTGCTGAAACAGTGCCAGAGTACCGGGGGTGTGGTGTGAGGGTGCGGGGGAAATGTGTATATTAATGAACTGCCATTCTATGCAGACGGAGGGCTTCGCAGGAGATGAACAAGACCCATGGCACTGTGGTATAGGAGACTCGACTGTAATGAGGTTCTTGAAGTACCATAACTCATGACAACATGCTTGCTGACACTGGAGGCAAAGCACAGTTTTTGCCAGGGTGTGAGTGAAAATGCCATCTGTGTTGATATGCAGCAAAGCCTCCAAAAAAAGCCCAATTTATCAATATTATATTAATCTTTCTGCCCACCTCTATTGGCCCAAAATTGTCTGAAGAATGTCCTGTTCTTATTTTCTAGTGCAGGTCACCAGGACAGACCCTCCAACATGCACATCCAACCCTACAGCACCAGTTCCTGTTGTCTACCTACAGTGCTGGGTGGGTTATTTAACCCATGGACACTAGTGACCACCCATTTTAGATGCGCCTTTCTTGGTTTTCTGTGGCATGGTGTTTATTACGGGAGTAGCAGACATTATTCCTCCTTTGCCTGGAGATGTACCAAACAGCAAGATGCCTTAGTAAGCTTGCAGAATAGTAATTCTCCTACCTCAGCATTCACATCTCTGCCATGGGGACTCATATCACTATTGGTAACTAAAACTTATGTCAATAATCTAAAATCTCAGTATTTACAATACAAAACCACCACAAGAAAATGCAATATCCCCACAGCCTCCCTTCCCCCCTTTCTTTCCTATGCAGAATGAAAAGAGCAGATCTTGGATGGAAATGCACTATTTCTAAAAATGAGCTTACCTCATTTGTGTAAGAAAGGAAAGACTGTCAACCTTTATTAGAAAGCAATAATTCTTAAAAGGAGTCAAGTAAGGTTTAATATTATTCTTTTCTTTAGGCCTGAAATGATGGAAGTTTTCAGAAATTTTAAATAAATGAAAAATTAATATGCAACTCAGGAAATATTCTATCTGAGAACTACTGCCAGGGCTGTTTAAAAAAAAAAAAAGGTCCAAAATAGCGTGTCCTCTTTTAAAACTGGAAACCTTACTGAATGCTCAGGCATTATCGAACTATGTTGCATTCTCGGTTTTACTACTACGGTAAACTACAACTCTGCAACAGTAGACTCACACTGAAGTGCTGAATCAGGTTCATTTATCTTGTTATTTCTTTCACCTTTTCAGCTCATGCTCCTTGGCACAACAGTGGGATATGATCCATATAAAATTGGCTTTTGTATTATTTAGTTAAACTGATGCAAGATGTGATCACTCAGACCAATTTAAATCTGTACCAATTTAGTATAAGTCATTTCCTAGTCAGATTAATTTAAATCAATACAAATCAACTTTAAATACATTCCAGTGTTTGCACTGGCTTAACTAATTTAATTTTAAAACACACCTGTAATTAAACCAGTCCAATTCTGAGTGTGGAAAAGGCTTTGCAAAGCAAATCTGCTTGTCTGTAATAATTAACTAATATTTTACTGCCCTATTCTGATAATTGAGACCTGTAAAATGCAGTGAAAAAGCAATGCTATGCCAAAGAAGCATGCCAGTAGGTGAGACTTTGAAAAAATTCAGTGTCCCTGCCATGGCTTGGGGCAGTCCAGATGTGGGAAGATAGTTTTGGCTAGTCAAAAGACAAATTAACATATTTACAAGAGAGATGTGTTGCACTTACAAAACAGGCCACTCTCCAGAGAACTGATATCAGTTGGAGAAAGCAGTTGTATCTGTGCCTTGGGGGTTGCTGTAGTAAATTTTTAATTTTGTTTCCATATTTTTGGTTGGTTACTCTGAATATTTCTCACAATTTTGTTAGCAAGGGAGATTTTTTTTTTTAAATTTTGGAAAAGAGTGACCATTTTTCACAAGTCAGAGAAACATTATAGGAAAGATTTTCTCAAAGAGAACATGTACAAGAAACTCATAGTTTATCACAGAAATAGAATTGTGATTGTTTTTGGGTTGTTCTCATGAGTTTATTTTGCTGTCTCCATGAACATTGCTAGTCTCATAAATTCTATTCTTGACTCAAACTTAGAAATTTACATATTTTTCTGGGGTAAAAGCCCGAGGGAATTAGAAATGTATGCCTTTTCTAAATAATTAATGTTCCAAATAACAAACTTGCCAGACAGCCTATGCATTGTTATTGTCATTGTTATTGCTAGCAGGGAACTGAATTCAGAGAAACATAAAAAGGAGATCCAACCCATTTCTCCTATGCATCTTGCATATCACCAAGTGGCCGTGCACATCATGCCTGCTCTGTTGGAAGAGGTGGGTGGAAAACAAGAGGGGCAGAGGGAACCACTCAGGATTACTTTGGCTCCTCTATCATTCTGCAGATTCTGCAGGGACACTGGGGTCCTTCTGGGCTTATCACATCTTCTTAAGCAAGGTGTCTTCTTCCTTCTTTAAGGATATAGAGAGCCATCAGTAAACTCGATGTGCTCTTGCATACCAAGCATACAGATTGCCCAATTTTCTTTTGTTGTTTGATTAGATTAAAACAAAATGGAGATAATGAGTTTACCCGGGTAAAAAATGGCCACCTTCTTCACAGTATACAATTTAAAAGGTTTTGTTAGTGCTGGGTTCTTCACTTCGGACATAACAACCCCATGCACAGCTATCGACTGGGGGACAAGTGGCTTGAGATTAGTGAAGTGGAGAGGGACTTAGGTGTAATAATTGACAGGAAACTCAATATGAGCCAGCAGTGTGCCNTTGGGATATGCGTTCGATCTCTGTACGATCTCTTGTGGGTCCCTTCCAACTCATAGTATTCTGTGATTCTGTGATTCTGTGATTCTGTTACTGTGTCCTAAAAGTTTGTAAAAAAGCTCTCCGAAAACCTGACAAGATAGTAGCAGTGTGCTAGACCACAATGCTCCAGTGCTGTATAAACAAGGGAGGACAAGACTTCTGCTTTGCAGAAAGAGAGGAGGAGAGTAGTAAGGAGCTGTCATCCTTGTGTTCTTCCCATCCTCTTGGGAAAGCTGGAACAGAAATGATGCTGCTTTAAACACTTCCTTAGGATGCTTTTGAAGAGAGTACAAGAAGTTAGGAGTGTGGACCCAGGTACAGCTTGCATTCTACCTTGTCATTTCTGGTTTAAAATCCTATCTGAATGTGTCAGAAGCAACACACAGAGCATTCAGCTGCTGGTACAAAGAATACACACATCCAGGACTTCTTCTTTTACTGTGGGATTAAAGCCTGAAATTGCCCTGACTGAGCTGTTATGTTGTGATGGTGCCATCATTTCCAAGTGATGGTCAAGGCTGAATACTGTAAGCACATTAGGGACAAGGTGAGACTCAAGCCCTGGCCCCTGCAACTAGAGAGCTCAAGTGGTAATGTGTAGAAGGATGGAGTAATAAACAAAGTCCTGGAGAGATAGAGTGACTTAGTCAAGATCACGCAGTAAGCCAGTAGCAGGGACAAAATTAAATGAAAATAAACTCCAAGGAGGCGAGACACGTTTTGATAAGGCTCAGACCATGTGTAATGAAAGTAGGCTAGAATTTCAGTCTTCAGCCAGAAATACATGTACCTTAACAAACCAGCCATACTGATACTTCTGTTCTTGACATCACAAGGCTTATGATGCCATCCCCATTCAAAATTGTACAGAATTCTGAAAGTTGGACCAAAGTTTGTCCTTGTTGATGATGCAGAAAAAGCCTAGACAGGGCAGAAGTGGGAGAAGAACTGCAGGGACCAGTATGAGGACAGGTAAACACAGTTGAATGTGGAGACCATTGAACACACTCTTGCTTTGCTGATTGTAGGTGATCTTGTAGAGAAACATCATCATTCCTCAAAGGGCTTGATCCTAACCATGACTGGAGCCTGTGCAGAGGCTCCTACAGATGTCAGTGGAACTGAATCAGGCCTTTAAAGAGAGTTGGTGATATTCTGGTGAATAAAAGAAGTCCAGTGCTCATAGAAATCTGTAAGATAACAGTTCAGTGCTCTGCAGGCCCATGAGTTCCACACCAGCAACACACCCACATTACTCTTGCAAACTCCTGAATGGAAGGTTTCCAAAAACAATACCACAAAATACATATCTATCCTTCTTGTTGCGATAGGCAGTAGTGCAATTAAGGGAAGAGTTGGTTAGACAGAGTATAATCACTTTCTATTTTTGGAGGTAAAAGTTCGCCTGCTTTTTGGCAACTGTAAATGTGGGTATGCAAGGAAAAAACCCAACAAACCAACAGTCTTGTTTATCTTACATAGCTTCCAACCCTTTCACTTACTGAAACTATCCTTGAGATGTGTACAACACAGTATGCATGATGGTGCTGTGACAGAAGCCTTTGTAATATCTCAACTACTCAATAAATGAGATCTTGTCTTCTCATAATTGCCTGGATGTTAATTAAACAAAACAAAAGAAAACTAGAACTTTCTCTACAGACTCCTTTTCTCCCCTTGCAGGACCTATGCTTGACAGAATCAAGGGTAGCTAGGTCTCTCATGCAGCTCCTGTCTGACTTTTTCCCCATTGATAAGCATGAAATATCATTGCTCTTCACAACAGTTTGTCTTCATGTCTTGGACCTAGAATTTGGAGCCGCATTAGTGTAGATGTACCAGTGACAAAGGTTCTGTAGTAAATCTTATCTGACAGTTGACTTGCTGAAAAGGACCAAAATGGAACAATTTGCTGTATCTGCATCTGACAACTGTCTAACAGTCAACATTAAAAAAAAAAAACCCTGCACAAAGAAAGAGCTCTTTGGCATGTGCTGAGGTACATAAAAAATGGTCTTATTCCTAAAGACACAACCAAAAATAAAGCTAGTAATGAGCAACAACAATTTTAAAAAATGTAATATTGGTTTCTGGGCCTTACATGCTCAATTTACAGAGGTAAACAATAAATTAAGGTTAATAATTTATTTATGTTTTGCTTGGGCCTGCATTAAAATAGTTAGGCCTGATCTTACATCTGATGCAGGGAAGGGACAACTTTCTACTGCCATTCACAGGCTTTGGATCAAGCCACCAAGTATCATTCAACCTGTTTTGCTCAAAAGCCTTGTCGTGGTTTGACTCTGGCTGGATACCAGAGATTCACCCACAACCTCTCCTGGAGGAAAAACTGGAAAATAAAACTGGAAAATAAAACTGGTCACAGGCAAAAAAGCAAGGCAAACCACAATTTAAAAATGTAAAGGATTTATTTACTAACTAACAAGATCTGAACTGCGAAGGAAGCATCATTTAAAAGGCAACATTTTCCCCCCACCCCTCCTTCTCTTACAACAGATTTAATAATCCCTTTTTTCACCAGGAGACAAAGGGGGAACATAGGGTAGGGGTAAGCCAGGCAAGTTGGTATTTCTGACCAGATCCAGGGTAGGAACCATCTCTTTGCCCTTTCATAAAGTTCTCTCTCTCTCTCTCACAAGAGGAGAAGTCTTTCATGACCCTTTCCCAAGTGAGATCTCAACCCAGGGACGATAGTTCTTCCGAAATTCTCTGTTGTCTGAGAGCCACAGCCAGGATGCAGCTTTTAAGTACTGGCTTTTTTACTGAGTCATAATGAGCTCATTCCAAAGTACATGGTTCAGATCCTACCACAATACACAAAATGTCTGTCCAAAGGATCTCTGCCGAGCTCTCAGCTCCAGGCTTGCATTTCTGGGCTTCGAAAAACATCTGCTGCTTTTTTTCAGCTTGATCTCCATCTTCAGTCATGGCTTAGATGGATTCTGCATCACTGGTTTCTCTCTTTCTATTCCATAGGTCATTCCACGAACAGCAGTGGGATGCCTGGAAGAACATTCCTACCCCTTCTCTCGTGGGCCTGGGTGCATTTGGGCTTTCAGCTTCTCCACGCAGGTTCTGAACCAGCATCCTACATCTTGCTACTGAGTTGTTTTTTTTTCTTCTCTCCCATATATGTTTATTCACAGAGACGTCTCTATCTTTATAACCTCGAATGCCATGGCAGCAACTGAGGCCCAGGCCAGAGCTGAGCTGTTAAGCCCCTCGCTGCCAGAGCAGCAAAAAAACTAAACCAGAACAAGCCTGAAAATGTCAGTGTCAGTATGATTTTGTTTTGGTTTGTCCTCTTACACATACCCAGTATGATCGCAAAGGTAAGGGTGCAAAATATTTTTCCAACTAGCAATTCTTCTCCAGTGATTTTTAAAAATAAAATACGTTTCTAAGATAATTAGTTTTCACTGAAATTTGAATGTGCTTTGTGAGATGACATGCCACTAGTAAGATGTGCCTTACTTTTACATTCCCTGATTTTTTTTCTGTTTTAGTTGCTTTAATATTTTATTCTTCTCCATTCTTGTCCATTGTTTATTAAGCAAAAGAGAACACAGAAAATGGCTAAATTTATTTTGTGTAGGTTTACTTCTTCAGAGTTGGGCAGTTTTTTCCAGGCATGTCAGGAGAAGTTCAAAATTCATTAAGGAGCCTTTGTCAAGGACCTAAGGATACAAGGATCCATTGCAACCAATTACATTACAACTGTGCCAAGAATCCGAGGATCCATCACTTTAGGATCCATCCTTCCGAGGGAAGAAAACTGGAGGAGAGAAATGTCCATTTCTGAATCATACCAATAATTTCTCAAAGTTCAGGAAGGTTCTGATCAAATACTGACTTTTTTCCTAATAGATAAAGGAGGCAGATTCAGAACTTGCTTGTCAACACAGATCCAAACTTCTCCAAGTTTATTTTGGACCTCAATAGCTCTGATCCTCAAATATCTGGGAAGAGGCTCAGTGAAGAATTCAAGCTAAAAGAGTTACATGATGATGTAATGTGTTATCTTTTGCTATTTCTCCATTTTTATTTAAAAAGCACCCATTATTTTAGATATACACACAGATATGAATAAAAATCCAAGTACAGTCGGGTCTCCTATAATGCAGACCCATGGTCTTAATTGGGATCCATGTAGCCTGACTTCCATGTTGAATGGCGGCCTTGCCGCCGCCGCCACCCGTGCCGTCCCCACTGCCGCCCGTGCTGCCCCCGCTGCTACCCACACCATCACTGCCACCTGTGCAGCCACTGTGGCTGCTGTTGTCGTAGCAGTGGCAGGTCACACATGTGCAGTTGCAAAACAGGTCTCCTCCATCGCTAAAAAATCATTCCGCTGAAATCTGAAGCCGCAATATGGGGGGGGGGGCAAAATGCAAGAGGGCTGACTGTAGCTTAATTTGCTCTACTGGGACTATTTCTATACCAAAGCAAAAGGCTCCCTCAACTTACAATCTTAATTCACTCAACCTGTCATCTCCAATAAAACCCAATAAAATAGATGCATCTTGCCAGGATGTCCCTAAGTCATCAAATTTGAGGTTTTTCACACCAAGGGGGTGGAGGCTGATCCAGAACAGAGGACCCTGCAAAGAAAAATACCTGCTCTCAGTGCTCCTAAACAAAGGATTTGTTTGCCCAAGATTGCACCTGTGGCAATATCATGTGTGGGAGGAATATCTCTTTAATAACCACAAGGCAAACACAGTGGCTAAACCCACCTATTCCTATTTGACACTCTGTATTCTGTCTTATGTACCCGTGGTTGTAAAACACTAGCCTTCTGTAGCTCTTCAACACTGGAAAATTTCATCATGATAAAACACAACCCCTAGGAGTCTTGGTAACTAAGAGAATGCTAAACATGCTGTTAAACATTGAAGACAGAGAGGGACTATAATGTTTAACATCACATCAGCTGGTTATGGTTAAGCCCATGAGCTGACCAGCTGCCACGATGCTAAACGTGATGGTATCTGCCTGTGCTGAATACTTAGCAATGTGTTAGCAGCCCTGATTCTCAAGGGTCTTTTTTCTTGCATGATCTGGTTTTCTAGCACAGGCACACATTTTACTGATATTCACAATGGTTGTGAGATACCAGATTAACAGTTTACATGATATTCTGATTTACATTAAGAAACTCAGTCTCTTAGTTGAACTTCTAACTAGAGCAATCACAAACAAGATGTTAGTTCATACCTTACCTTTGTTCCTGCACAGAGCGTCTCTGACTCCAACACAGCTGGATTGTTATTGCATTGGACTGCTGGAGAAAATAGCAGACACATGGCACCCTGACAAACCTTGTTTTCCACAGAGTTCTTATCCTAGCATGGGAGAAAGAGGAGACAAATACTTTAACAGTATTTATGTACCAGCAAGATGGTGAGGAAAGAAATGAAAAGCATCTGCTTTCCCTCACGTGACTGGGCATGATGTATTGATAGTTGTCTCAGCTCTTTAATGTAAAAGGATAATGCAAAGTTAACTGTACTAATGGATCAGTTCCAGGACTATTCCAGGCTCAAGAAATATGTGACATTTGGATATCTCTTTTTATTTATTACCAGATATCAGACTCCTGCAGATATGCAAAAACAATAGATCAGTATGTGAATAGTCTAAAAATTAAGGCCAAGTTTGAGAGTTTGTGCAGCTTGATGCCTGACAAACTCCCCATAAGACTATTGGGATGACCAGACATTTGGCTTTTGAAAGGGAAAATAAAAGCATACAACAAGTGAAACCAGTGCTTTCCCAGAACACGAGAAAAGATCCATGAAAAAACCCCACAAACTCCCCAACAAATGAGACATGTAGCTCAAAGGTAGGAAATGGAGGCCTAGGTAAGTTTTATTAAAATAGAATATGGTCTGAGAAATGGTCAGCCTTATTGCGGCTTTTCCATAGGTAGAAGGACTGTTAGGGTCCTTTCTCCTCTCTTTAGCTGCTGATTTCCTGGTCACTGCAATTATAGCTTCAGCTGCACTACATAAAATTTCAAAGTTTTTAGAACTTCATATTGAGATTTCTTTACACCTGTCAAATTTTACTGAAATTAGTAGCTTCTGTTATTAAACAGACATGAAAATAGTGAAGCAGATGTTAACTTTCTCTTTCTGAAGAAAGTAGGCTGAAATGAATATGCTACATTTTAGTTACTGAAATTTTTTTCTTTTTTATAATTTTTGATACTGTGATGGTTTTGGATTGGGTAGAATTAATTGTCTTCACAGTGGCTAGTAAGAGGTTCTGTTTTGCATTTGTGCTGAACACAGTGTTGATAATACAGAGATATTTTTGTTACTGCTGAGCAGAGCTTGCACAGACCCAAGGCCTTTCCTGCTTTTCACACTGCCAGACTGGCAAGGAAGTTGGGAGGTTGGAAGGAGACACAGCCAGGACACGTGTCCAAAAGAGTGACCAAAGGGATATTGCATACTCTATATCCCATATGATATAGAGTGATGATATCTCTCTGTATCCTATGACATCAGTATATGAAGTGAGGGGGAAGACACCACGGAAGGGAGAAGGGAAAGTGCTTAAAGTGATGGCATGTTTTCTTCCCAAGTAACCATTTCCTTGATCGACCCTTATCTCCTGTAGATGGCTGAGCACCCACCTGTCCAGAGGAAGCAGGGAATTAATTCCTGGTTTTTCTTTGCTAGTGTGCGCAGATTCTGCTCTCCCTATTGAACTGTCTTTATCTCAATCCATGAGTTTTCTAGCTTTTACCCCTCTGATTTTCTCTCTGATTTCACTGGGGGGAAGTGAGCAAGCTGCTGCATGAGGCTTGGTTGCCACCTTGGGTGAAACCATGACAAATACTCTCTCACATTACTCTCTCATACTTATCATTTTTATAAGAAGGGGAAAACAGCCAATAAAGGAGTTGGTAATGTGGTAACGTGGGTCCAAATTTAAGAGAGAAATATAGAAAATACAAAGGGTGAGTTTGAGGCTGTGAAAAGAATCCTCAAAAAGTTAATGGGCATATGTGAACTTTTCATGCTCCTCAAGGAGGAAAGGTAGTATGCACAGGCTGTGGAAGAAGAGGGTGAGCTCTGCTACTAAGCAAGTTAAGAAAAATGAGATGGGAGTACAGAGGACTCCAACAAAACTAAAGCCTATGAGGTATCCTTCTTGTAACTCCATTTCCACTTCTAATAGAACTCTAAAACCAGACACAGTGAAATAACAATCATGATGGGCCTTGTATATAAACATCATAGTTTAAAGAATGGCTTTTACCAAGTGAACTTTCCTCCAACTTCATTATGGTTCCAATATCATGGGTATATAGTTGAGATGAAGAGCTCTTCTTCCTGGTGCTTCCTCAAATATGTTCACTTCAGTGCAGATCCCAAGGAGGATAGTCAGCTGGGTTTTTACCTAGGTTGCCACATGACCTCAAAGCCAATGCCTGGGAAGCAATTAGTGTCACACAGATAGAGGTGGAATCCAAACGTCTCAAAAGCCTAAAAACATGTGACAACATGGAGGATGAAAGTCTGACTATAGAAATTCTGCACACATGAAAGGCTGGAAAAATGAAGAGGGCATAACCACAGCTTTCACTATGCCAAAGAAACACTGCAGGTACTTTTGTCGGACTTTCATGGAAGCTCTCTCCTTACTACCCTTAGCAATTTACACATCTATTGAAAATCTCTGATTTTGGAAAGGGAATAACTGTTGGGCATAAAGACACTGTATCACCTCAGCTCTGCAAGAAATACACTCTAAACACTCAGGATTTTCTCCTTGCAAAGGCGTAGGATTGCGAAACCCCCACCTTGTCTAGCCCCAAAGTTATCCTGTGTAATGGGATAGCAGAGTAAGCAGGCAGAACTGTTGAAGGATTTACTTGCTGAGCAAAAAAACCCTATAGGTAGTTAACGAGTGTTAGCCTTGCTGAACTTTCATAACACTACCATAGCACTGCCATTGATAACCAAGTGGGAACTGCCTGGCACATGATCATGGAAAAAAAAATGATGGACTTGTCCTTTCTCAGTTACAAGACGTCTCTTTAGCCCCAAGTGGTGAAAGATGTCAGAGTTAAAATGCCAGTAAAAAGAGACAGCTGAAGGCAAAGCCATTGCCCATTTTCTTTGACAGAAATGTAGTAAAGCTACAATTGGTGTGATCTGCTAGCTTATGCAGTAGGAGTTATATCCTGTTCTCCTGAAACGTGAATCTAGGATGCAAGACCACAGAAAACAGAGACAAGGTCACAACCCTGGAGGAAAGCTTTTATGTTCAAGCATTTTGGTGTCAATGTAAACATATTTTGAGTAAGAGGCTACAGGAAGGTTAAACGAAGGACACTTATTACTTTATTTCGAAGTCTAAAACCAAGGTGCTTTCTTACTTTTTCCTTTTACAGTCAGGTCTCCTATATCGCACACCTGTGGTCTTAATCCAGATTCACGTAGCCCAACTTCCACGTTGAATGGCAGCCATGATGCCGCTGCTGCCCGTGCTGCCCCTGCAGCTGCCATGGCCACGGCTGCCGCGGTCACTGCCACCCCCGGTGCTGCCGCTGCTGCTCGTACTGCCCCTGCTGCCGCCCGAGCCACCACTACCACCTGTTCTGCCACCTGTGGCTTCACTGCCGCGGCGGCAGCTGGTCGCACATGCGCAGTTGCGAAACAGGTCTCCTACATCGCTAAAAAGTCATGCCGTTAAGACCTGAAGGCGCAATAATATGGGGGGCACGAAGTGCAAGAGGGTTGACTGTATATGCAGGCTGATTTTTAATTTTATCCTCAGTATTCAAAGACTCATAGTGCTTGCCCCTTTTTGTTGAATAAAAACTGGGATTAAGGAGGTTTCAAAAGAATTTTATTTTGGTGATTCTGCTGTAAAACTAAAGCAAGCTATCACTCAAGACCAGTTTTTTGATGATTTTTTCCCCATAATGGAATGGGTTCAGGTAAATACAGTAATCCCCTGTTACTTGAGGGCTGTTGGGTCTGGCCGTCTTCACGCGAGTCCTGGAATCCATGAAGATAGCGAACCCACTAAGTAGTCAAGTATGCCACGCCTGTAGCCATGCCCCCTCCCCTAATAAAATCTGGAGGACGGTCCTGAGAGCGGGGCTTGTCTCAGATATCTGGCTGTACTTCGTCGAGGTGGGCAAACGCTGGGGCGGGGGTGAGCACCAAGGCTGGCACTGAGCGCTGAGTGTCAGGGCCGGCACCACGCATCGCGTGGCAGGATCGGGGCTGGCACTGAGCGCCGAGCGGCAGGGCTGGGGCCAGCGCTGAGCACCGAACAGCAGGGCTCGAGCCAAGCGCTCAGCGGTGGGGCCGGTGCCGAGTGCCAAGTGGCCCCTGGACTCTGTCGGGCCCCGGCCACGGGACCTGCCTGTGGGCACACAAAGGGCAGTGCAGGGGTGGCAGGGGAAGGTGCCTCCCACTCCCGCACAGACACACACAGTTCTCCTGCAGTCTGGCAGAGAACAATGCTAACCATGCAGATACCCCGAGGGCCCCCATTCCTTCTGTCTGTAACCACTCCAGCAGCTTCTCTAGCTCCATCCTGCCATGGAGTGGGTGCCTGCCCACCCCTGCCCCAGCTCGACACGGCCCGGCACCAGCCTGCCAGCCCCTGTGGGATGGAGGAAGGTGCCTCCCACTCTCACGTACAGACACACACAATGGCAGCCCCATCACCCCATCTTGTAGCCCAGCAGAGGACAATTCCAGCTGTGCAAAGAAACACATTTACACTAAAACTATCCCGGCTGCGCCGGCTCCCAGCTGGGACCAATTTACATATTCATGAGCAGACTGGGTTCGTGGTAGGTTCTGTGCACGCGCCAGGTCTCACAACTCACTGAAAAATCAACAGCGAGTATGGGGATCCCGCAAATTACGGATCACGACTATGCGGAGGATCACTGTATATATCTAATTAAAGGACCAATACCCAAACATTTAGGCAGTTATCTTCCAGAGATATGAAACCCAGTGGGAAATACGCAGTTTTAAAAATTTTCTGTTACTATTCCAAATTTATGACTAGTGAGAACCTAATTAGATTATTCTCTCTCTTTAGGAGTTGATGAACATCTCCCGTTATCAAGATGCTTGCAGACTGTGTCATTAGAGGAGGATGGCCAAACTTCTGAGCTTCATACCAAAATACACAAAGAGCCAAGATCTATCAGCTGTCCCATCTGTCAAAAGGCTGTGGGAAGGGGAGGCCCGGGAGTAAGATCTTTGCAGAGATACCACTGCCACATTGCCCACTGGCTCCAGGCTGAGCACACAGCTGGTGCCTGAGGTTAGTAGTGACATTGACCAGAGCTGTCCTTCTTGCCCACTTTGTCTCCCAGCTGGAGAAGCAAATTCCTCAGCAGCCTTGGCTCCCCATCAGATCTGGTCACTAATCACTCGACATAACCTCAGTGGAAGAGCTGCACTTAAACTCTTTGCAGGCACACAGAGGTTGAATCAAGCTATATCCCCTAGTGTGAACTATCATTAAACAACACAATGTATCTAATATGACAGGCCATGGCACATGACAGCTTTCTGCAGATGGTCTATGCTGGATTACCCAACTCTAGAGTCAAGGCTAAAATACAGAATACATGTAGATTTGAGTCTAAGTACATAAATTTTGAGTGGGATAAGAGCGGAAAGAAGAAGCCAGTGGCACTCTGTCAAGTATCAACCCTCAGGCAGCCTCTCTATTGATTGATGCAGACAGTAGAGTGAGGTGCAACACAGATGTACAAATCCAACTATCTCCTTGAAAATTTGCAGTTTGTTGTGCTAATGTTGGAGGCCACAGGCAGCTAGAACCTGCAAGTGCTACATTTAAAACTTCATTTCCAGATGCGTGCACAATGCAAATTCCCACTGTTCATCTTGATAGGTGGTTTCTGTCCGAAGTACTACATTTGTGCAAGGATCTGTAATAATGCAAAGCTGCTGCAGCCTTTCTAACTGTTGCCAGATCTGCTGAAGAACAGTAAGAAGATTACGCGTTCCTCTGAATTCAGTAGAGGTCTCTAAACAGTACTTGTGTAAAGAGAGTCAGGCCCAGGAAGCCTGTAATTATCAGCTAAATAAATAATTTAGTTAATACAAACTCTGGGCTAGATCCCAGGCTTACTTGGCAGTTTTATTCTGTTCCAGGGAGGTATAAAACACTGCTAAAGGCCCCAGATCTAGCCTTTAGGCGTTCTTCTTTTGGACAAAAATCCGGGTGTCATTCAGCGGGGAGGACCTAGCCCTGCAGGTTAGCACAATGCCTCTGAAAGAAGTAACAACTGACCAAAATTAATCTTTTTTCCTTTTCAGTTTCTCAAAAGCTCGGCTCTGTTACTCACCCCCACCTCCCATCATATTTTTTTCATCTTTGCATACCTCTAAATTTCCTGCCTTTTGGCTGGGACCAGGCATGTCAGCGCCAAATACCGTTATAGCTCTTTTTGTGTTGGTTCCAGCCTAACTGGAAGCAGGAAATACTAAAATTCTCCTGAGTAATCCTCTTCTCTGGAGACTTCCAGTCTGATTTTGCAGATTCATGAGTATTACGTGCTTTAGGCAAAGTTCAGAGATGCAACCAAAGGCAATTGCTACAGATATGTAGACACGAGACACACAGGGAAGGTAGTGAGTAACATCCCTTGTTATCTGGGTGCTTGTCTGTATCAAAACTGCTGCAGTTTCTGTTTAGAGCTGAATTCTAAATCATACTGCTCCTGCACACCTCCAGAATTTATCTGCACTACTTGTTGTTTGATGGTTCAGGTTCAGGGGGAAGCAAGCAGAAAAGCCATTTCAGGACCTGAAAGCAGAGACTGGAACAAAGCAAGCAGACTATCATCCTCAGTTTTTTTCTCGCTCTTTTGTCTCTGGAGCTTCTCCTCTTTTGTGATGTTGATGGTTGATGATGCTGTGCTGCATTGGTGTTTGCTGCCCGTAGTGCTGTGTGATGGACTCACCCAGCATGATGTAAGTGGCTGGCGACAGTGTTGATGTTGTACAGTTGCAGTGCTGAGGATTCAGAACTGTCACCATATGAAGGCCCAACTGGACGGGAACCTCCAACTCTACTGCACACAAGAAGCATTTGTGCCGCGTGTGGTGGAGATGGGACATGCAAGCACTGCTAGAGCCTCTCTGGACCTCTCCTGCTAGCTTCTGTCTTCAATAGTAAATTTAAGCTAGTTTGTGCTGGGAAGAGCACTCAGAGACAATATTTGTAGTTTCCCTCCATGGTGAACTTGAGCTCAGTTCTGCTGATGGCAAACATGTTTAGAGCATTTACCATGCAATAGGACCACTATGTAGAGGACATTTCTACTGATGGTGAAAGAATAAAATCCTTTGAAGAGAAAAAAAAAAGACTAGGTTAATCTGGGGAGCTGTTGGAGGAATAGGAAAGAATGGCTGCTGAGTTAACCTCATATCAATGTGATTTTTATCACTAGTACACAAATATGTAATCCTACAGGATAGCCCTGTCCTCAGTGTGTGCTCAGCAAACAACGTGGACATGCAAAGACTTAGAGACATCATTCACTGTCAGAGAATTAGGGAAATTTGCTTCATGAGGCCTGTTTCTGGGAAACCCCCGCTGAGCATGTGTTTCTTTGCCTGGTCTGGAGCCGAATAGAAGATATTAATTTAATAAAGCTATTATTCTGTATTGTTTGCATGACACTAGCACAACATTAGTGCTCACTGAAATTGGAGGCCCATTTTAAGTGGCACTGTACCCAAGCACAGTAAGAGACTGTAGTTGTAATGCTTATCAGCTGAACAGACAAGATGTGGCATGCTCCCTTTCCAAATGGGGAACTGATACACGAAAATGATGAAGTAATCTATGCCACAGATATTCACTATACAAATGCAAGCATGACAGCCAGCAGCAATACCAAACCATGGTAAGAGGTTTAACAACATAGAAAACAATAGGCATTGTATATTGTGGATTATAAAACAGGACTGGATGAAAAAAGGTTCTTTTCTCCCCTAGGAATTGACAGATTTTTGTCAAACACAATTTGGCTGAAAACTGGAATATATGCTTATAGTAATATCTTTTGTTTGGTAGCCTGCATTTATTTTAAAGCAAAATGCAAAAGCAGACATTTCGCATGGAGAATTTGCCTGTGACCAAAATTAAGAACAATTTTCACTAAAAATTTAATTTGATGGAAAATTTACAGCCAGCTCTGATGCAAAGTATGTTATGATAGCTGCTTCTTCTCTGTTTGCTCTTGCATCCAGCTCTGCAATTCTGCTCTACTTTGGCCTTTACTCGAATAGCACCTTCTGCTACTAATATAATGCTGCCAGCTCCAGCAGCTCAAGCATAAATCTTCCCAAATTTGAGCATTGTGGTGTTGTAGGAGAGAAGGAAGAGGAGAGGAGAAGGGAGAGACCAGCTGAGGACAAGGGGGAATTCAAATCCTAGTTTTGAAGACAGGTGTCCAGCTCTGGTTAAAGAATTAAAAAGGAAATGAAGTTTTAACTGTTGTGATCATGGAGATAAAACAAGAAAATAGAAACTCACAGGTTGAAATAACAGCCAAAGATGAAATTCTTGATTTTTCTGCTTTGTTTGTAATGGTGGGAGCCAGGTGCACCTCAGCTTGCCATGGGCATTCAGGCCAGGAGCTTCTACCAGCATATCTGTCCTGGTACCTGCCCCGTGGTGGCCTAGGGGTGCTGATGCCTCTGTTTGAGCATTGACACCTCCAAAACAGGGGTCCTACACACCAGCCCTGGAAAGGAGGAGGAGTTGGCTCATCCTCCTGTTGAGCTTACTGGAGGCCCTTGTGACTTCTATTCATTTGGCTGCAGTGGTAGAAAGCCTGTAAGATGTAAGAAGGACCTTGCAAGGATGATGTGTGCACTTCTGTTTAGAGAAGCTCTGTTTCAGTAACTGTGGTTGCAAACAACAAACTCAGCACTTGCATCATAACTTCTTTTTGAAATGTTCAGGATACTTATATCCATATGGTATAGGTCTACTTGTACCAAATACTGTATACTGGTTTTGTGAACTCAAATGCCATCTTCCTCTTCTAACATGCGCCAGCTTTACAATTTTTCATTCTGTCTGGATATCCATTCCATTTGGAAACCAGGGTTCATTTTCTCCCTGTTTCACTTCCTCTACAATAATAACATGGGGAAGATTGTTTTTTCTTATCTCAGGTTTGTCATGTCCCAGCTCTGAATGATGAACTTGAACCACACCAGTCTGTCACTGACACCTCTGGGAGGCTTTTGGTGCTGAACCAATGACCATGAGTCTAAACAATAGGTTGAATAATCTCAACAACTTTTGGAATGTCCATTTGAAAGGGAATGGGAGTTCTAAAGAGGATCTGGCTGCTGTTTCCAGCTCCCTCAGCTGTGGGCAAGGTGATGGGGGAAGAGAGAGGGCTTCACCTGCCAAAGCAATAACTCTGGGGACAGCTGGTGAGAATAGGAGCAGAACTGATGTAAGAGGTCAGAGGAGGGTTGTGAAGCTAAGTGGAACTGATTATGTAGTGATTGTTTATTTCAAGAAGGCAAGAGATTATGTAGAGGGCCCAAGCAGGGCCCTTTCCAGCAGGGATGTGAGAAATGCTGCACTAGAGCCATATATCTCCGAGGACCAAAGCCACCTGTCGGGAAGGCTGTTATTAACTGGGCATGCAGGACAATACACTTTTCCTTAAGTTTCATTGAAAAGGTAGTAGAAATAGTGTGTCTATCATCTATATTTATCCTAGTCGGAAACAATGTGCATAAACTCATGTGCCAACACACTTAGAATAGTGGAAGATTGTGAGGGTTTAAGCTTTTTCATGTCAGTGGTTTCACCCCCAGTCCCAGGTACCTGATACTAGACCCCACCTGCAGTGCTGCTGAAAAATGTTTCCTCTGTCAAAAATTATGTCATTTAATTTTCAGGAACTACTGAACTCCTATCACATGTATCAAGATATGTAGACCAAATATTTTTTGATTGAAGTAATGCTATAATTATAACTTTAAACCCTTCTAGGATTTTAAAATCAAAGGTAATACCAGATGTTCTGTGACATAAACACCATAAAAATAAATTAATATCTTTTTATCTTCTTTGCCCGTTATTTTGTGTGAGAAGTATAGCATGGACTCATGAAAGGTCATGCCAAGCATTTAAGAGAAAGTTTTTATCTTCAAATACTTTATAAAATGAAAACATAAACAGTTTTCAGAAGGACATCTCTCCAAGGGGCAGGCTGGGTGGTCCTAATGGTATAAATGCCTCATTGCACAGGGCATCCTTCACATACAGCCATTTGGGGGACAACACATATTGTTTGTAAACTAATTCCGTAGTAGAAAATGGGCTGAAAGGGTGAAACCCACAGAAATGTGGGAGAATATGTTGTAGATCTGTCCACACCTTGTGAAGTGAAATCAGTTAAATAGTTACGGTAGCATGAAAACTCATCTGGGAGGAAAAGATATATGCATATATACAGCATATATGTATTCATGGAAATTCTTCACATCTCTGTCTCTGCGTTGTTTGTTTGCTTTATGTTGTTTTTATTTTTTCAGTTTGCAGGAATAAGTAGTACAAAGACCCTTCTCTTCTCTCTGGGCCATTGGGTGAGTGAAGAATATACCGCTGGGATAGATGATAGATGTGAGAGATGAGTATGCACCCTACCCACAATGAACACAGTACATATTCCCTTCATGTCTGCTCTACAGGGATTCTTAGAAAGGAGGAAAACTCTTTTTATAACATTTGATGTCAGATATCACTTGTTTCCTGTGAAGAAATTTGTTTTGGAACAGACATCCTAGGTCATAAGTTATTCTTGATATGAGTGCACTCCTGCAAAGGCTGTAAGCATCACCTCCTTGACTGATTTGCAAAGCCTTTTGTGTTCAAAATTGGCATTTGATGCTTGAAAGGACTATACATGGAACTGGAACACATGTGAGTAACCAATACAGATATGTTTAACACTGAGTCCCACTGAATTGGCCCCACTGAAATGGCCACTAAAGCAAGACCATGTGTGTATCACATATTATGCAATGGGAGATCTTGAAGCATTTTTATTAAGTGTTTATCAAAGCATGACACAAACCATCTGCATCATGTTATCACCTATTCTCCATTTGTGATACTAAAGGTATACCTAATACCAAATGACTCCTTTCTTCCTTCTAAAATTTTAGGATGGCTAACATTTGCATTTCTTCTGATCTCAGAGAGCTGCCTTTTTGTATACTTTTTCTAATGGCCTATGTGTTTCTTATGTTCATCTTCATCAGTGGATGATAAAAACAGCCTGTATTTTCTCAGGTTATTTTTCTTATGGAGATACTTCTAAGTATCCATTTAGAAGCTTATTTTTGACCTTACAATTTTGTTTTGCAAAAGCTGCCATATAAGCATCGCTTAGATACAGGAGAGACTGTGTGCACACACATATACACATATATAAACACACAAAATCCTGTACGAACTGTGCTGATGACAACTAAATTGTAAATAGCTCTTCCGTCAGGGAATCCCTCAACTCTACATTACTCTGTATTACAAAAGTAGAAGATGAGTCAGGTTTCCCAGTAAACAGGAACAGAAAGCAACAGCAGTGTGGCAAAGTAACAGCCACAACGAGACTTGTTGTGACAAGACTGTCATTACCTTTCTTGTCCGTCAAGTATGTATTAATAAAGTTACTGAGTTATTACTTCAGGGACCAGAGGTAAATCAGAGAGCCTACCACTGCTTTCTATATGAACAGGGGACTTTGAGGATTTTCTTAGATATTAATTCACTAACATGCTCTGGCCTGGAGTTAAAGTTTCTTGCATTGTATAATTAGATAAAAAGCCTTCACTGGCTAGTGAAGATGTCTATTGTGTGACACCTGAGACAACAACTGTGTATAACATTTGTGTTAATTTTAGATGGAAAGAGAAGAAATCAGAGAAAGGAGAATGGGGTGAAAGGTAGTTACAGTAACTCCCTCCTATTTGAAGTGAGAATTTGGACATAGGAGGGGATACCTGTTACTCAGTATTCCTGAATTTTATCTCCAATATACACATACACTTGATCTGCCAGTCTGTCCCTTATTGCCTGAAGCCTTGACCTATGGTTAATAATCATTATGCACTATTTTAAAAAGCAGAAGTAAAGAGTACATGCCAGAAGTTAAAATGAGAAATCCTAGTTTCCTTACAGAAGAAAAGTATAGAGTTGTACTCATTATAAAAAACTAAATGGGAGGCTGCAGCACTTAGAAAGGAAAGAAAAAATCCACTTTAGTACAGTGGTAAGTGTCCCCACCTGGCGTGTGGGAGACCCGGGTTTGATTCCCGCCAGGGAGACAGTGTTAAGAGTTGGACTCGATGATCCTTGTGGGTCCCTTCCAACTCAGAATATTCTGTGAAAGGTATGGTTTGTGTGTAGAAACTACTTGTATTCTGTTGAAACTGGCTTTTAAAGCAGTTTTTAATTAAAACTAATTGTTCGAGCAGCTGATCTGGTGTAGCTCCAGCCACTAAAGAATGAACTGCAGCAAAGCCAGCATAAAGTCACTTGCTAACCGAAGTGAGAGACACTCCAAGTTAAGGAAATGGTTTTAAAACTCCCCCTGGTCAAGTGGTGCATGTCAGCATGAATAATGCGAAGTGCCGACTGCCTGCGTACTGTGCTTTTCTGCTTGCCTGCAGTGGTGCCACGGCTCTTTCCTGGGGCATTTGCTGAGCACTGAGCTTCTCCCCTTGGTTTGGGTGCAATTGGCAGCAGCAGGGAGTGTCAGGCAGACCTCGCGGGGTCTGGAGAGCAAAGTGAACGAGGTGCTCATTTTGAATAAATTGGCTGTAAATCCCATTTAGTTTTTGATCCTCGCTTTCTCTTGATATCTTGCAACTCTGCTCAGGATCTGAGGTTTCAACAAAAAATGGTGCTGTGGGAGAGGTTTCTTCATTTATAGGCCTGTTTTACAATCCTCTGCTTCACATCTAGGGCAGACAGATTGATAGAATAACTATGGTATGGCAGTGCCACAGCTGTAGAAGTGCACGTTCTGTTACATTTTGGTGTGGTTTTGTTTTCACACACTGGCTATTTTTTAGTTGAAGTAACTCACTTTTTCCTAATACCTCCTGCCACAAAGTAGTTTCATCTCAGCAGATGTCTTAAGCATAGTTCAGCTGCATCAGCAGATATTCCGGCGATGGTATTGCTCCCCTGTGACTCTCAACGGGGATTTTACTTTATTTTTTTTTATTTAAGCGCTGGCAACATGGTTTATTTATAACAAGGAACATATTTCAAGAGCATTTTCTCTATCCATATCTATTTCTTCAATCTTTATCTCAGTAAATAGAACTTAGTGTTCACATTTAGATTTTTTTGCTTTTTCTCCCCCTCCCTGTACCTTCTGCCCTTCAAACAGCAGCACCACTAAGAAACATTTGGTGAAAGTAATGTTCGACCAGTGTTAGAGCAGACTCAGCGGCACTACGCAAACATTTTCTTTACAGCATTAGTTCTTTCACCTATCAAGCTAAAAGTTCATAACACTGCTTTTTTCCCTCATGTGTGTTTCAATCTTTCTGACATCTGGAAAAAGTGTTTTTTGACTTGGTCCTTCCTGCATAACTTCTGTTAAAATTCGATTCAGAAAAAAGATATAGTGTTTTTCTAGGGTCTGGGTGATTAAGATTATTTCTCCTTTTGCCTGGCAATGCTACAACTCTTTGGTTGAAGGAGCCCCAAAAGAACTAGTCTGGGAATTGCCACATTTTATGATGTATGAGCCTCTTTTTCTGTTTAATTTTACCACAAGAAAAGAAGGAGCATTCTCCCATCTGCACGGATCTCTTCAGCCCTGCTGAAGGTCGAGACTCAGAGTTTCTTAGACATTAAAATGAAAGGCCAAAATCCTGCCGAGTTCACTCAGTTAAAGCTCCCGTCTCCTTTGATAAGTACCTGATGAAACAGGGAAGACCAAGTGCTTCACAGATGAATAAACAGGCTTTGTTGAGCAATGGCTCCTGCTCCATGGGCTGGGACTGGGATAGGATCTTTCTCCGGAAAGTGGGATAAAGCATTGCTATTGCAATGACAGTGTTGTAGTGATGGCTGTCACCTTTTTGTCTCCTATTAAAGGCAGAACTTTTTTCCAAGTGTGTGATTCTCACACTTGCAGACCCATTGGCTGGGTCCCTTTCCCATTTCCTCCAGATGTCCCTCCTGAGCAGGAGCAGGGCCAGTCACTTTTGTGCTTCCATAAGACCAGCTAGTCTTCACTATAAATTCAGGTACAGAAGAGCCATTTACACCATTGATCAGGTAGGACCTTATGCTGGAAGTTTCCACTGGCATAAAACAATCAGGGTGTCATGGTTTGACCTAGCTGGATTCCAGAGATTCACCCACAACCTCTCCTGAAGAAAAAACTGGAAAAAACTTTATCACAGGAAAAACAAGGCAAGCTACAAGTGAGGAATATAAAGGATTTATTTATTAACTAACAAGATCAGAGCTTAATGTGAGAAGCATCATTTTAAAGGCAACCCTTTCCCCCCACCCCTCCTTCTTCTTACAACAGATCTCATATTGCCTTTTTTCCTCAAGGAGACAAAGGGGGAACAAGGGTAGGGGAAAAATCAGGCAAGTTGGTATTTCTGACCAGATTTAGGGTAGGAAACCATCTCTCTGCCTTTTCATAAAGTCCTCTCTCTCTCACGAGAGGAAAAGTCTTTCCTGACCCTTTCCCAAGGGAGATCTCGACCCAGGGACGACAGCTCTTCCATTCTCTGTTGCCTGAGAGTCACAACACAGGATGCAGAATTTTAAGCACTGGCTTTGCTGCTTCATATATGAGCCCATCCACAATGCAATTCTGTCACAAAATGTCTGTCCAAAGGATCTCTGCCGAGCTCTCAGCTCCGACTCCGTGTTTCTGGGCTCCCCAAAACATCTACAGCTTCGCAGCATGATCCTCCACCTTCAGCATGGCCTCAGGTGGATTCTGCATCACTGGTTTCTCTCTCTCTATACCATAGGTTTGCAGGCAGACAGCCTGCTTTGCTATGATCCATTCTACAAGCAGCAGCGAGATGCCTGGAACCCTTCCTACCCCTCCTCAGGCTGGCCTGGCTGTGGTGCCTTCATAGCTTCTCCACTTCTCACAGGCTCCTCTCCAGCCATCTTCTTTGCTGTTACTACTTTTTTTTTCCTTTCTTAAATATGTTATTCACAGAGGTGCCTCTGTCTGCTTTTTGACCTTGATATCCTTGGCAGCAACGGAGGCCTAGGCAGGAGCTGTCAGCCCTCCTCACTGCCAGAGGAAAAAAACCTACTCAAACCAGGACACAGGGTGAAAGACTTTCAGCTGCTGCACCTTAATCATAGGCAAAGAGGAAGACTGTGAGTCTAAAAGAAATTTCTCTGTAAGGTAATTTGTCTTGAAAGTGACCCCTGGTGGGATCCTGCCGACTGATTGATGTTGAATGGTGGCTCCATATTTCCATCCCCTTTGGCTGTGGGAAAGTCCTTGCCCATAGAGCTGAACTGTTAGCATGGGTTTGGCTAGTTCAGCTGTTACCTTCTGTTTCTGGCTGGTGGGTCCACAATTAGCACAGGGGAAGAGAAACTCCAGATAAGTAGCTCAGTGGAGCCTAAGTGAAGTTAGTATAATACAGATGTGGGCTGTTTATAGCTTGCTACCCTCAGGAACACAGACTAGTCCTTCATGTGTTTAATTTAATACTATATTTACCAGTATAGACTTCAGTGCTCCTTACTATTTCTGTTATGGACATAGACAACCATGAAAAGAGAAGTTATGAATGCTCCAGAAATCTACTTTGAAGTCTTTCTCTGTATCCATTGCTTGAAGGAATACTTCTTTACTGTGTTGAGTAAAGGTGAGACTGTTTCAAAATGCTAGTCAAAAGAATAAGGTTTTTTCTCTTTTTGCTCTCGGCACTAGATCCTGTCATAATTAATAAAGCCATTTAAAGAACATTTTCCATGTCTTTTTTCCAGCTGCTCTACCTTGCCTTGACCTCAAATTAGTCAAATGAAACAGTGACCTTCATGAGTATGCCTTCTCTTTCCATGCTGTAATCCTAGGCTCTGTTTTGTCTGACTCAAAACTTTGTTATAAGGATTAACTGTCCATCTCTATCTCTGCTTTGACATCATCCTATGGTAAAGCCCTGCTTTATATCCCCTGTCATTCATGTCTTGTATTTTCACAGAGGCACTACTGCAGATGGTATAAATGAAAAGAAGAAATAACTTCTCCTGTTATTCATAATCACAAAACATGGTCTTACCACTCAGCTGTAAAAATCTTTAGAGCAGGGCTGTTGGACCTGTTTTATTCCTGGTAGTGTTACTTGTGCAATGCAGAAATGATCAAAACTCATGCACATTTATAATATATCTGGGATGACATGCATGCTAGTTTATTCACCCTTTGTAATCTTCTGGTCACAGGGAAGGTTTGTTGGGGCAAATGTGTTGTTATATGATCTCTTCACTGGAGACTGGTTCTAGACACACAGGCCATGCTTGGGCTGTTAGCACACACCTCCTGCCCTTATGCTGTCATGACTCTTCTGGGAAGGATCATATGGCCTTAAAGCCTTTCCAGCCTGACATGGTAACCACAGGAACAGATGACTAGTGAGGAACCCAGGAACTGCCTGCACTGCAGGTAGAGTTGGCACTGTAAAGCCTAGCTGGAGACTAAGTGCCTCCCAGTGAGTAACACTGGGATTTCTGCAGCCTGGCAGGGTGAGTGTAGCTCCAGGTGGATGATGTAATGTCCTGACTGCCCCATCCTCAGACTCGCCCTTCAGGCCACTTGGTGTTGCAGTGCAGGCAGAGCCACTTGAGATGTCAAGATCATGGTGTTTACTTCACCATATTGAAGCTTGGAGATGCTTAGCAATGGTGACAACTGATCTGGAGGTGGCAGCAGACCCTTAGCATGAAAAAAAGAGGCCTATGGTTTCAAACTGTTTTGAGGGTTTTGTATGGGATTTTTTTCCTAGTGTTCTCTTTCAAAAGTGTCCAAGCTGCCTTTTCTGAATGGAGGCACTGTTGTTGCAGATTACTTTCCTGCCATCTTGATTATACAGGCCTGACACCCAAAGCCATGTTCATACCAACTTATGCACACAGAGCTTCCTCTGATCCTGTGAAACTCTCTCTGGAGTCTCAGAGTCTCCTTCTCAGCCTTCTTTAATGCTCTGTACTTTGTAGAATCTGCAGCCTATTGAACTTTGGGGGAGACCAGCACCTTGACCTTGTCACATGAGTCCATCAGAGAAACAATACACTTTACTTGCTCTTCTGAAAACAGGGGGCCAAATTTGCCCAGTTAATATTTCACCAAGTACTGGTAGAATTGACATGTATATACACACCTCATACATAAAGTTTATGCTGAACTTGAGATGACTGCATATTTTCACATGTTGAAATTGGCAAAGTGATTTCCCCATTTCTAAATTTGATCAACAACTTTCTCTTAAATCCATGTTTCACTCTAATTTGGTTTGTTTCTACCTTTATCCCTTTCCCCCTTCACTTTAAGACATGTTCAGCCCTGTTGTATGCAAGTTTAACTTCTCTGAATAAGAAGAGACGCATATATTTAAATTTTTAATTTGCTAGACCCTCCCATCTTTAACTTTGAAATTTATCAGATAATGTGCTCCATAAAATTACAGAAAAGCAAGATAATTCCAAAACCAGGAGCTTCTCTAACTTTCTAAACACTTTTGCCTCCTAATGTATTCAGAAAAATGTATTCAATGGGAGAGGGGAAATTTAACACAGTGACATTTTACCCCACAGAAACAAAGAATTTCAACAGGTTTTATAATATTGTATTTCCATCCTTTCCCCCTCGCATCCTTGAAAAGATGAGGAACTCATTTTAAAAATATATTTAGCAACAAAATCCAGACGAATTATATATGGCTCAGCAGTGTCTGTCTAGGATCACAACTGAAGTAGATTTTTAGTTTGTTTAAATGAGAAGGCTTTAAAGCATAATAGCTATTTGCAGAAAAAGAAATAAAAATGTTGCAAAGAAAAATTACTGACATGATAATTAAAAAAATAGCCTAAGTAACTATATTGAATATTTTTTTGTTCTATTGACAAAATAAGGTTCTGAAAGTCATGTAGAAAAAGTTAGTTTATTTGGAGACCTTTTAGGAAAAAAACCCATATACTGTTTTCAGTGCAGTGCAATAACTCAGCTTCTTAAGAGACCTGCTGTCCTAGAAAGTACCCACACCTGATGTCAGTTGTTCAGTTGCTTGCAGAAAGCTAAAAGTGAGACTTGGAGAAGGGTGAGTGTTGGAGCCTTGTGTCAGGGAACTGGTGAAGTTTGTTGGTAATGTGCCCTTGGAAGATTTTTCTGGTTAGTGCAAGAAAACGAGATGGTGGCAGATGTATAACTGAATTTACTGGCACCTTGGTAGGTGATTGCTCGAACTTGCTCTCTCAGAATGTTCCTTATCTGGCCATATCCGTTTGGGTCCCAAAGAGCCTCTAGATGTAAACAGAATTGCCTAGTCTTTGGGCTGAACCATGTTCTCAACTACCAGACCAGTATTTTCAGGGTTACTTGAGCAGGGTGGTTGCAAAGTCATGCTCCATGCGCAGAGAACTGAGACAGGAGCGTGTTCAACACCTGCAGTTACAGGTTATTCCGAGTTGGAAGAGATCCACAACGATCATCTAGTCCAACTCCCAAGCAAGCACCCACCCAGGGATCGAACCCACAATCCCGGAGCCACGGGCACCATGCTCCACCCATCCAAGTGCCCTATCGTCTAGGCCATGTCACTTAGTTCCTCATCCAATATTTTCTTAAGTTCCTCCAGGGATGGTGACTCCACCACCTCCCTGGTCAGACCATTCCAATGAGAGATCACTCTTTCTGTGAAAAAGCTCTTCCTAACATCCAGTCTAAACCTCCACTGGCGCAGCTTAAGGCCATGTCCTCTTGTTCTGGTGCTGGCAGCCTGAGAGAAGAGATTTACACCCACCTGACTGCAACCTCCCTTCGGGTAGTTGTAAACAGCAATGAGGTCAACTCTGAGCCTCCTCTTCTCTAGGCTGAACAACCCCAGTTCCCGCAGTCGCTCCCCATAGGGCTTGTCCTCCAGTCCTTTCACCATCCTTGTCGCCCTTCTCTGGACCCTCTCAAGTATTTGAACATCCTTCTTAAACTGAGGAGACCAGAACTGGACACAGTACTCAGGATGTGGCCCGACCAGTACCGAGTACAGGGCTTCCCTAGTAACTGCCCTAGTCCTACTGGCCGCACTGTTCCTGACACAGGCCAGGATGCCATTGGCCTTCTTAGCCACCTGGGCACACTGTTCGCTCATATTAAGTTTTCTGTCAACCATTACTCCCAAATCCCTCTCCATTTCACCACTCTCCAGCCACTCATACCCCAGCTGACAGCGATGCATGGGATTGTAATGTCCAAAGTGAAGAACCCAGCATTTGGACTTATTAAATCTCATATTATTAGAATTTGCCCATTTCTCTAACCTATCAAGGTCCCTCTGAAGAGCCCGTCTGCCCTCTGGCAGTTCAACATTTGCCCCCAGCTTGGAATCATCTGCAAACTTGCTAATGACGGACTCAATTCCGTCATCCATATCATCAATAAAGTCCTTGCCTCAGTTAGAAAAAAACCCAAACAAACACAAAAAACCAACAAGTAAACTTCAGTGCCTTTACATATTAAATTGTGAGTTAGGTGTTATGACTGAGGAGTAGGAAAATTGGCTACACCACCCT
Source organism: Pitta sordida (assembly GCA_013390025.1). Taxonomy (NCBI): domain Eukaryota; kingdom Metazoa; phylum Chordata; class Aves; order Passeriformes; family Pittidae; genus Pitta; species Pitta sordida. The sequence goes on from WEKX01028978.1 coordinate 48,569, forward strand.
CATCAACCTAAGGGCATTCAAACCCACATTCACTACTGAACCAGAGAGTACCTTGAGTCATATCCATGAAAATAAGGTTGTGTGGGAGAGGTCTTCCAACTTTTTCTATTGAAATGGTGTTATGGTGTTGCAAATAATGTGGTATTCATATGGCCAGAATGAAAACCAAGACAGGAGATGACTCAGGCTGCTAAGGGTCAGGATGTGCATCTAGTGCATTGCACTCCGGCGCTGATCTATACTCCAAAGACTGCTCAAATAGACCCCAGATTGAAAAAGAGATTGTCATGAGAGCCTGCCTGTAGGATTACAAAGTCATGTTCTCTTATCCTGCATGAAGCTTTTGCTGGTTTTGTTGTGGATGTGTGATGGGAAAGAATTGTTCTTGGAGACCAAGCTGATGTCAGGAAGAGGGGACAGTGAGTGTATTTCAGATGGATATGAGAATGGAGTCTGGTCTTCTGTTTCCCAAGTGAATGTATAGTCACTAGGATACTCTCTTTAAAAAAGTTACTTTTACTATAAAATACTGAGATTATTGAAAGAGTGATCCAAGGCCTACTTTTCTAGGTGACTTTGGCAGACCATGAAGCCCATTGCAAGTGGTGGGTAGCTGGAGGTGCCTTCTTGATTTGGGGCAGAAACTCCAAAGTGGTGTGGGAGGCCAAGCACATTGCTGTGGTTCATAGTTCCTATCGATCACAGTGGAAAGCAAAATTTGGGGTCTTCAGGGCTATTTGTATTTTACTTTTCTGAAGCTACAATTCTATTTAACTGTTATTTTTTATAAATTACAGTTATACCTCCTCCATCTCAAGGAAAGGGACAGGCCAAAGGCATCACGAAACATTAATCTCGCAAAGAACTGCAGGTCGTTAATATGCATGCAGGCCACGCCCATTGCTCCACCCCCCGGAACTCCGCCGGGCTTCGGGCACTTTTCTGCTTCTGCCCTCGGACTTGCTGAGCATGGGGAAGCAAAGAGAACCATTTCTGAGCTCCCTCTGACTCAGGAGACAACCCCCCACCCGAGAATCTGTTGGCTTTTCCAGGCTGCTGCGGCCACTCTCCACAGCATAAACTCTGCGCCGCGGCTCCACCACCCCGACCCCGATGCGCATGCCCACAGCGTCCCGGCATGGCATCTCGGGCCACCGAGGCTGCTGCGGGGCGGGTTGCTGCGGGGCCACAGCCTCGGGGCTTGCTGGGGCTGTCCCAAGATGGGGGCTGCTGGGGGGCTGTGGCTGCCGGAGAAACTGTGCGCCGTCCCTGCGTGCCCTCCCCAGGGGGCGGGCCCATCCCACCTCACAGGGAGAGCCAGCACCGCCCCTTGGCAAAGCAGAGGCACAGCACATGTGTGCTCTGGGGAACCTCGCAGACCCCGGAAGTCGGACTGTGAAAAAATTGCTTCGCAAATGGGCGAGGTCGTGAAGGAGAAGTCGCGATACAGAGAGGATTCACTGTATTCTATTAAAAACTGAAAAAACCCGAAACAAACTAGGTCTTGAATTCTGTTTTGGTGACCAACATCCTTGAAGACCTGTCTTTGACTCAGCCTGACCTTCAATGAGTACATTTCAGCAGCTGTGTGTAACCCAGTGCTGAGGGCAATGTGCCCTGCCATCCACTTTTCTTAATCAGCCAAGTGCCCAGCATTGTCACTGCCTGGCAAATAATGCATACAGTTTTGACAATGCAGTGCAATACATTTGGTTCCACAATTTGAAAAGGGTTTGCCCTTTGTCTCTCTTTATCAGTATTATCTGACACTGAGTTATGAGCTGCTAATGACCCAGAGATAATGAAAGTCATGTCTCAGAAAGCTCACAGTCTGAAACACTGATGCAAGAAGACAGGAGAACCACTCAAGAAATCCAGTGGGAAGAATAATCTGTGCCGTTGAGCATAATATATATTTTAATTACTGTTTGTTTGGCACTATGCTAGGCAATATGGAAGAAAAAGCTTTTAGAATAGTTTTCAATGGGCTGACGGCAGTGGTTTCCTTTTCTTAGCTGAATTCCCCTTCTTCCCTTAGTTTTTCTTCTCATAGTACTGGTACTCTGCTAAGTGTTGATCGAAAACACTGTCTTTTATGCATAATGTGGGTGTGAGTAGAAGGGAGAGTATTTTGAAAGTGCTTCACGCAAGTGTCAGAAATGCCTGTGGTTGCCACACTTGAAGGAACAGAACAACCCCCCACAAGAGGCCCAGCAGTGCTGCAAAGTGTAAAGCAAAAGGAAGGTGGGCTGTAGCCCAAGCTTCTGTCTCCTCGCTGTTTCTGACTAATTTGGAAAGAGTAGCAAGGTCATGTAAGTTAGAAGCTTAAAGCCTTGGTATTGCCTTCTTAAGATATTTCTCTCAGGTGTCTTTACAGTTGTTTTGCAGACTTTGCTTAGGCCAGTCTCCCATTTGAGCCTGTTGGGCACTTTTTCTCCTCATCTGTAATGGTTTCTGTATAAATTATTCAAGATTTACTCTGGCATAATCTGGATGAGAACGTGGTGCAAGTATCCTGCAGACACATCAAGAAAGAAGATAGTTGTATGTGAACACACCCATTATGAATATTACTCTAGAGAGGCAAGCACCGCTTGCCACTTCAAAGGAGTAGAGTCAGTCCGTTAAAAGTAAAATCCACAACATGCCTCGAGGGAGAATAATAGAGACTTTGTTGATTTGTACACTCAGCAATGGAGACAGAAACCTCACATTTGATTTGAAGTTTATATGGCACCCTTTCTCAAGTATGCTGCTGCATGGAAGTCTGAAACCTTCAGCTAAAATACCGTGGCCCGGCAATGGGGCTCTGTGATCTTCACAATATGCCTTTGCTTTTGTTTTTATAAGTCAAGAATATGCAGCTTATGAAAGATTGTCACAGATTCCCTCCAGAGCCCTCCCAGTCTGAATCTCTCTCTCATGCCACCAGAATGAATCAGTCTGCAGACAGCAGTTTTCAGCAAAGATCCTTTATTACCAGGGCTGTAGCACCCACTAGAATGAGGAGCTCATTACTTTTACAAAATTATTCTGCTATTTGAAGTTCTTTTACAGCCCCAAACTGGAGAAATTGCAAGGCTCCACATCTCCTTTTTTAATAAGAATGAATGCACTGGATCTCTTTAATTAGACTGAGGTGGAAATGTGTTAATTACCAGAGGCCAACTCTCCACCTTCAAGTAATGGTACAGATGGACTTACCCAAGCTCCTGGTGGTAACAAAGCATCCTGGCATTTTGACTAACAGCCTTAGCTCCTTCTGGGATGAAGTGAAGTGGTGGGTATTTCCAAACCTTCATTGTCATGAAGTACCATGAACAGGAAAAAAGGTTGTACACATTTGGAATGCTTATTTTCTAATTATACACATTGCTTATATAGAATCTTACTGATTTACACATGAAAAATTTCCCTGTTTCATTTTCCTCTTTGCTTCCACATTTTAGCAGCAGCTGTCTAGAGGATGAAGGCAGTAGACTATGTTTAAAACATTGCTACTTCCATTTTGAGCAGTTCAACTTTTAAACCTGAGTCTAGGACTTTGTGAGAAGTATGGTTGCTAAAATTCATGCTGAAACTGAAGGAGATGAATGTGATAACCAGAACAGCCTGATTTTTAAGTGGGATTGTGAATTAACTCATTCAGCTGGTGTTTCTTTCTGCTGTTGTCTTTACCAGCTGTTGTCATTCCCTCACATATTACAATGCATAAATAAATTAAACACAGCAACTGCAGAACAACCATGACATTGGATCTAGTCAGCATGGATTTTGGAAAGGCAGGTCCTGCCTGACTAACCTGATCTCCTTTTATGATCCAGTGACTCGACTGGTCGATGACAAAAAGGCTGTGGATGTTGTGTACTTGGACCTTAGCAAAGCCTTTGACACGGTTTCCCACAATAAGCTTCAGGAGAAACTTGTAAAGCACGGGCTGGAAAGGAACATTTTATGCTGGGT
>WEKX01028978.1:60086-142484 GCA_013390025.1 Pitta sordida
GGAGAGGAGAGGAGAGGAGACCTCACCAGGGTATATAAATTACTACTTCAAGGGTAAAGAGGATGAGATCAGGTTCTTTCCAGCGGTGCTTAGAGAAAGGACCAGAGGCAGTGGGCCCAAACCAAAACCCAAGAGGTTCTCTCTGAACATCAGAAAACAGTGTTTTTACTGGTGGAGTCTCTGACCTGGGAGGTAGTAAAAGGAAGATGGGACATTGTCCTGGGCAGCAGCTGCAGGTAGCCTTTCTTTACAAGATGGGTTGGAATGTATGAGCTCCAAAGGTCCCTTCCAACCCAATTGCATTCCCTTCCAATTGCATTGATTCTGCAATGCATGGAAGAGAATTAAGATTACAGCTGTCCTCAAAATGGAGGCTGTGAGGAGCTCATATAGCCTCAATAATAGATTTCTCCATTGATTGTGACTTCAAATGCCAATGGGACAGCAACATGAGATGGATGAAGGGCAAGGAAACTTAGCCACGACTACTCAGAAACTTCCATATTCAGTAACTGGTTTTGATTGGTATGGAATAAGTATAAACTGGGTGAACTTGTGTGTATGCTGTGAATTAGCTATTCAGTTTAAAGAGAATTGAGGTTAAAGAAAATGAAAGTTTTGTCTCTCATTTTTTTTCCTTCTTTCTGTGTGGAAATAATTCTCTTCTACATCAATAAGATAAATAAAATCCATATCAACTTAACATAACTGCAAGATAGAAAACTTAGGAAAATTCCATTATGAATTGAAAACAAATCGTTAAATTTTCAGAACTCCATCATATGGTTACTTAAGCATAAAGACAAAAAGATTAAGAAATATTAACTAGGTCTTAGACAGCTAAAGGACTTACCAAACCATGAGCAGTTGCTCTTTTTTATAAAAAAAAATCAAAGCTCTGGGAAATTACTGGAATGAGAACAGAAGCACACTAGTAATTCTCAAAAGATGGAATAGTCTTAGTAATTACTATTTTTTAAAGTACTTTTGTCCAAAACTGAACATCTGATAAGGAAAACAACATTTGAACATCTAGAAGACAATGAAATTATGATCAATAACTTGAACTGTTTTGATAAGACTAGATGTTGTCAGACAAACCATTTTTATAGCCTAGACTAATTAGTGGTTGAAGAAAATGAGGTAAATGTTATACTGAAGGTCAGAGTCTCATCCGGTGAAAGAACCATAACCATATTGACTTCATCATATTTACAAAAGCAAGATGAAGAGAAGCATTTATACTTTAGAACAGCATTTCTCTAAGTCTAATAAATATTTTCATGAAAAATTAAGTCAAATGTTTTAAAGCATTTCACATAACCTGTAACCTGGGTAAGCATCTATCAAACTAAACAATCTGGATTTTTTTTAAGTGTTTCAAAGTTTGTTCCTAAAATGTATCTTCCTTCCTGACTTCGTAAAAAATCCACGGAAAGTCCAAATTTTATTAATGCAGCCTGCTATATGCTACAAATATTTGGGGGAAAAAAGGATAAAAAAAAGCTAGATTAAGTTAGGGAGAAAAGCTGGAGAATAATACAATTATTATATTTTTAAGGAAAGAAATTTAAAAATACTGATATTCAGAGTGAAGCGGAAACGTGACAGCACCAGTGATGTTTTTCTTGCACAAAGATCTAAGCCCAAATTTTTTTTGTGTGCATTTTGTGTGTATTATTTCATAAATTTTGTGTCTTCTATGTAGGTGTTTCCATTTGAATTAAATTTGTTCAGTGGAAATGATTTCTATTCTTCTCTTCATATTATTATCTACTGAAAGAATTACTCAGTGTTGACATTGCATAGTTACTGGCATATTTGCTAATATTCATAAGTTAGAATATTTTAGTAGATAGAATAAAAAAGAACGAGGTAAGATTTAGATGCAGACAATTGGGAAGAAAAGGAAAGGGTAGTGACACAATACTGGACAGCTTAATAAGCAATGAATTTGGTGGAAGCAACGGGGATCTGTTCCTTATTAACCCTATCTTGAGGATATACATACCTCTGCTCTCATGACAATGTTGGTGAGAGGTTTCTCCTAAAATTAGATTCTCCAACCATGTGCTGCATGAGGACTCAGCAATATCTTGAACATTACTTCAGACCAATTGCTATTTACAACTACCTGAAGGAAGNCTGTACAGAAAAATCCAAGTACAGCCATCATACCATGATGATACAATGCAATCATGCAGACTAAATCAGAGTAAAAGGATTCCTGAGTTCAGTTCCCCCACAAAAGCAGGACACTAAAGAGTTACATTAGGTTTCTCTAGGTCATAACAACACTTTGTGCAGTACTATGAAGTACGTAATACAGGTGGAAAGGGCGCAGACTGTGCCACCGCTGATATTTCAGAGCTCTCTTGTTTTTTCAAGCAGATAGGAGTTTAGATTTCCAGGTCCTCCTGTAAACCCAATGCTTTTTGATACAAAGTGGTTACTTTTTTGACAGAGCTAATAGGAACATCACAAGAAGGAACTGTTGTCAATATGCTGCAGGCATAGCTAAGCATAAACAAAGAAGGAAGGGCCAGTTTCACCTACCTGGATGATTGTAAGGAAATAGTCAGAAATATTTGCTACTGGAAACTCATGTGTCCAGACTTGCATATATGTTATATGCAGTATTACTGTTCCCATCTACAGTTTGTAGTGAGAATATGGCACAATTATTAAAGCGAAATTTGCTTTTTCTGCAATGTGTGCAACATTTATTTAAAGTGAATTGTTCCAGGGAATGTATTTGCCAAGAAACTCTTTCAGGAGATAATTTAAGGAAAACGAGCACCAAAGAATGGAAATTATGGGATTGAATTCGCTTAATTCAGATGGAAAATGTCTTCATGGTTTCTTCCCAGCAGGTAATGCATATGTTTATTGCATTATAGAAATTACAGAGCTAGTTAAATTATTTCACTATTTTTGACATTCTAAGGATCTTTCCACTCCTTATGATCTGAAATTGATACTTTTTCTGCTTATTTTTACAACATATTTCCACAGGTTTTTGCCAGCATTTTTATTGTATGATTTTAGAAAGTTTATGTTTACTAATAATTTATTTTCTTCCTGAAAGTAGGTAACATAATGAAAGCAACAATATTAAAATACATTTTAAAAATATTGACATATGCATTTGCCAAAGGTTTAATAGGAAATGCTGATACTGCTTGAAACATTCCTCTTATAAAATACAGGCCATTTTTTTCTGCAACATAATGGCACAGGATTTGCTAAGAGCTATCATAAATCATAGAATTGTGGAAAAATTCAGGCTGGAGGGGATCTCTGGCGGTCTTGTAGTCTCCAGCCTTCAGCTCAAAGCAGGGCTAGCTTTGAAATTAGATCTGGTTGCTCAGTCTTGTCCAGTGACATTTTGAATACCTCCAAGGATGGAGATGTCACAGTTCCTATGGACAACTTGTGTCCATGCTCAGTCACCACCATGAAAATTTTTTTCCTTATCTTGGATCAGGCCCCAAAACAGGACACTATTTCAAATGTATCCTCACAAATCCTGAAAAGAGAGGAATAACCACTTTATTCAGACTGCTGCCTACACTTCTCCTAATACAGCTCGGTATGTGCTTAGCCCTCATTCCCACAAGGTCACAGTGTGTGAAGTCAAGTTCAGCAGAGTCCTTACCCGGAGAGCAGATCCCCAGTCTGTGCTGGAACAGAGATTATACCCTACCCAGGTGCAGGATTTTGCATTTGTGTTTGTAGCAACTCATGAAGCTCCTTCTTACCCATTTCTCCCACTCATCTGACTCCTTAGCTGACATCCAGTGTATCAGTCATCAGTCACCAAGAGACTTGCTGAGGGCTCATTATGTTACCCTGTCCATATTATTGATGAGTTCGTAATTTGTTAATCCATGCTGGCTGTTTGCAGTTGCTGTCTTCCCATTCACGTGCAGTGAAATGACCTGCATAAAGATTTGCTCTTTAAGATTTCCAAGAACTGAGAGAAGAGTGACTGTATTTTAGCTGCCTAGATCCTCTTCCTCACTTGTTTTAAAAACGTATTTTTTTCTTACTGCAGATCGAAGGACACAGTCCTGCCTGAAGACATCTCTTCTCCATGGAGTCATTTGGATGGAGGAAACACATGTTGTTCTGCAAATAATCAAATATATCCTCTCCAATCTAAAAATATTCTGTTTCCTTAGGGGAACAGAGACTTCTTGGGGCACAGCTCTTCAATGTCTCCAGACACGTCAATGTCATCTATTAATCATGAGTCTTTCCTTGTCCTAATCCAGGCTTCTCTGTGTGCTAACACATTTTTAGGTGTAAGTATAGGCTGAATTTTGGAATAGTTTATGAGAGCCTAAACATGTCTGGCACCTTTGCACAGAACAAAGACCTTGTTCACTGAAGCAGACTGGGTAGAGGAAGGACCAAACATTCCTGCTAGGTCTGCTGATCCATGCCCCAAGCATGGCTATTCTTCAGCACTTCATGTAAACTTCAAGAATAGGCCACATTTGAAGAAAAAAATCAGTGTCAAAGGCAGAAATGATGAGTGTGATGACCTGTCATGTGCTGTGAGGGAGAAAGATGGGTAGTTTTTCATTCCTCTCCAGACCACGGAGACGTGATGGGCTTGCTGTGTTGCATGGAGCTGAAGAAAAGGTTGTGAGATTAGTCAGGCTTTACTTATTCCATGTACTCACCACGAAAGAAATGCTAAAATAACAACTGTTTGGTCTAGTAAGAGAAAACATGTTGTTTGCTTTCTCAGACACTCTAGGTGACTTTATGCAAAATCCATGGAGAGGGGTTAGCATCAGGCTACAAAAATATTATACACTGCTCAAGCTCTATTTCATGCTTCCCATGCAGAGCGCACTCTCACAGCAGATCTCATCCAGTTTGATCCATGAACTATTCAGACAACAAACATTTTATCTTCCCAAATCAGAATCAGAGCAACTCCTCTTTTTGTTAAATGATCATTTAGAAATGAAGGGGATGTCCGCATCAGAAAGGTGTTTCTCTGCCACAACATCCTGTCCAGACTCTGGGAATTTCTCTTTCCCTGTGAAAATGAAGGTGGATGAGTACTTGCTTCTAACACACTGCTGACAGCAGGGCTAAGCCTAGCAGCTCCCAAAGGAGCCTCAGTAGAAAGTGGCATTACCTCATATGTCACTGTGATATTTTAAAAAGGTTGCATAATTACTTTGACTGTTGCACTCGGACTGGGTGACAGGGCTATGAAAACTGAAATACATTCCAGAAACTGTTTCTTTTTTTTTTTTTAATTCTTCACTTGTAGTCTGGGGGTCCATAGCAGCCTGAGCATTTACACTGAGAGGGAAAATTATTGAGGAAGGGGAGAAGGAGATGCTCCATATTCACACTTTCTCTTGTTGCTCAAAGCTCAAAGGAAGGGCACACAGCCACCTGATTTCCATTACCATGACCGATAGTGCCCAGTAGACTGTGCATCACAGGTGGGTATTTTGGCATAAGTCAGCCATCTCCCAGTTGTGGTGCCACCACAATAAGAAAGACAAATCCTTATTTAAAAATGCTGTGCACCTGAGGCCAGCTCCTCCCAGGTGTGTCGTGACTATAGAGGCCAGCAAACGTTACTATGGTAGGCACCACTTTGCCTTTTTTGAGGCAATACCTACCAATCTGCCCCTGAGAAGGCACTTTTCGAAGTGCAATGATGCCTGCCCTACCCATGAGGATTGCAGTCTGTGGCTGGAGGGACACAGGGACCTGGTCTTGCCTGAACCCTACAAGCTTGCTATCTGCCTGGGATGTACAGCAGTCTCACTGAGCGATGGCCCCAAAACTAAGATATAATGAGGCTACCCTGTGATAAGCAAATTCAGTTCAGTGCAAAGTAGATGTCCTTGACTATAAAGTGGATAAGGAGAAAAAGAAGTCTTGTTTTTCCCTTCATAACAGATGTTTACACTCAGCTTTTTGACTGTGACCTGCATTATGGTCCAGACTAAACTGCTGTTGGTTTGGGGACCTCACAGGACCATGGTTAAGATGAGCATACTTTGAAGCATGTGAGGATCTACTGAGTGGTCTCAACTTTTGCATAGATTTTGTAGAGATGAAAAATGAGTTTCAAGAAAGGCATTTCTCAAAGGCACATAGAAAGCCCTTTAACTGTAGACTGCAATCTGCACAGAAAAGCGACCACATTAAAGAGGCATTTAAACCCTGAAAGTCTTTTTGACTTCTGACTTCAAAAGAGTTCCCTCACACAACTCTACCCGCAGTAGCTGACTCCTGATCATATGGTCAGGCATGAGGGAAATTCAGCTGATTTCTTCCTCAACTATACAATGAAGTGTGCTACAAAACGTGAAATTGGAAAAATATGTTAGGTTTTAATCTTTTTATGCCAAACAAATGGATTCTTCTTTTCCACTCTATCTAGTAAAAGTAAAGGCGGTGATGTATGAAATTAGTTTGGAAGCTAGATGTTAATAAGGTTAAGTTTGAATTTTTTTTCCAGAGATGCAGAGACAAATTAGGCCACTTTGGCGCCTTACCTAAAGTGAAAAGACAACTAGTCCTGATATAATTTGGAAATAACCAATCTGTTTTGCCCAGGTATCTACCTAAAATGGAAATGTGACAAATGAGGACAGAAAGGATGGACTCAGTAAATAGTATCAGGATTTTTAATTTGCTGGAGTGAAAACAAGTTAAAATTGCTAAAAAAACCTTGTGTAAAAAGTCACTGAAAGTTTATCGCTTGGAATTCTGAGGAAAAAGAAAAGGAAATTAAATGCTAAATTCATAAACCCGGCAACAGTTTGGACACCTCTTTGACTTGAAAGCAACATCCAGCGGTTCTTCTGCCTGAGTTGCAAGGGAATTAAAGGATGTGCTGATGCAGACAGCTCTGCCAGCTCTGCTCCTGGTTAGAACTTCCTCCTTTGCATAGGTCATCCTCACCTCCAGTCAGTGCTCTCCTCCTCAGAGAATCCTTACCTCATACATTGGCAGGGGCTGGCAGAGTACTGTGGAAAACTGAGAGGAACCAATAACTTGTTAATGGACTGTTGTTCTCCAAAGGGGTAGAAAGCTTTAGTTCAAGTCAGGCCTTTTAATTAGAAAGGGCACTTAGTCTGCAGAAACTGCAGCACCATCCAGAAGGTTTCATAACAGCAAAAACATGTTGGCACTGACATCATGATGGCTAGTGGAGTTTTCTGGGATGTGAGTGCTGCTCCTATAGCCAGAGGAAATCAAACCTACATCTTTAACTTTTTAGCTGAGGATATTAATAACGCGCAGTTGCATGGAAAGATAACTACAAACACCGTAACTTTATTTACATGACTTTGATTGTAAGTAGTCAGAAACTTAAATATTTCAAAAATTTGAAGGACTTATGTTCAGAAAGTGTTTAAACAAACTGTTTCCCCAGTCTTCATTTGTTTTAACGAAGATAGTTTATTGAATCTGATCAAACTTCAGAGAGGCATCAGAAAACCTGAAATGGTGGATGTTATTTGTGATTAGTGTTTTGCCAAAAGAAATACACTGTCATCTTCCCAGGAGGCATATAATTCATTTGGGAGTTCATGATAAATTTCCCTTTATTCCTTTTTCTCCTTTCCAGGGGATTTGAGCTTCCTTGGGAGACGTGTTGCTGCCTTTTGCATTGTCTGTCATTTGGACTTTCAAAGAGGGAGATTTCTAGCCTCCTGACTTGGATGGGATCAGGAGACCAACCCTTTTATTCTGCCTCACCCAGAGTTGAGGGCTGTCAGCACTGATGGACTGTGAGTGCAGAGGCCAGTGTCAAAGGGAACCTGAAATCATGAGGGCTGCAAAATCCGTCAAGTTGGTGTCTTGCCTGACTTTGCATGCTGTGTTTGGGCAGATTTGAAAGCAGGGAAAGGGGATTTGGTTACCTATGTTTGACTCACACCATCCTCAAGCACATTAGCCAGCTGACAGAACTAATTTGCATCCATGGCTCCTTGCTCAGAAAGCTCACAATCTAGTTTTAGGGAATGAGCTGAGAAAATACAAGGTGAAGTTGCTCAGAGACTCACCGCTTCGTTCTCCTCTAAAACTGCCCAATAGTTTGCTTAAATTAACTATTTCTGGATGTCACCACAGACTTCAGTGTTGTCACAGTGCTGATGTAACAGCAGGAGACTATTTTCCTGGCAGAATTTGCAATACTGCAGAATTCAAAACAGAGCAATGGTGAAAACAGTTTTCTGGGTCTCTTCCCTCACAGCTGAAGAGAAGCCCAGACCAAGCTCAACCAGGCAAGGGGCTAGCAGCGGGATGACAACACAAATATAACATAGAGCACCGTGGGGTGATAGAGAAAACACCATCTCCTGATGGGGTAGCTTTTCCACATCCTAGTCCCGTTCCATGTAATACAAGTAAAGGGATCTTGCCAGTCAGATGCTGAACACCATATGTCAGCCCAGCTACATTCACTTGGAGTCATTCAGCTGTTGATTGCAGAAAGACCCCTGGGAAAGTGGATGATTATCTTTAAAATGATCTTCATCCAGCAGATCGAGGCTTTGGTTCAGTTTAGCTAGTGTGGAATACTCCCATAAATTTAAATCGTATCAGGATTTAATTGTGTGTTTAGATATATGTAGCAAACATTCAAATTCTCTGCAAACAAAGACCAGATAGAGGCCGAGATGAGCTGTCACATGAGCAGCCATGTTGCTCCCTCTCACACACAGAATCACAGAATATTATGAGTTGGAAGGGACCCACAAGGATCATCTAGTTCAACTCACCATCTAACACCCGTACAGAGACCGAGAGCACATCCCAGAGCATAACACCAACCTAGATCCCAGTCCAAGACTTGGATTCCTTCACAAAACCCTCTGTGTGACAGCAATAAAAAGATCAATATTTGACATATGTAGTTGAAGATAACACTCTGGTGGCCTAGTATACAAAAGTGAATTAATCATTATGGAGAGACCCTATGATATGGCTGCTTGCAATGGCAGTGTGTTGGATGTGGTGCCCCAGAAGACATCTTCCAGCTTGATTTTATTGTTCCCTGGTACAGATCCATGGTGATATGTTCAATGGCATTTAGGTTACTATTTTTTAATAGAAATTCTCACCTACCCCTTAATGTATAATGCACTCAGTGTGTTGTAGCTATGCTTGAAAAAACAGGTCTTGATCATAGTATGACCAAATTGTCATGCCCCTATTTTCATTGACCGTATTAATAATCCCTCAAAAGCCAGTGCAGTTATTTGTAGAACAAGCAGTGCTAAGTGCCCTGGCTTTGGCTTCCCTGAACATCTAGGAAGCACTGCTGCAGCTTGGTAGTGGTGGTTGTGTAACCGGCACTGATGCTGGTACACTTACCCGCCAAGATGAAGAGCCCATAAGAGAAGTCATACTAGTGTTCACTGGGATGCCAGAGATTAACCACATAGTCAGGAATACTGATGAATCTTTGAATATCTGCAGAGGAAAGTTTATCAGTATAAATTCAGTTTAAAAATTGAAATAGATAGAATATCTGCAAATGGGCATATCAGATTCTTAACAGCAGCTTTCAGGATCCTTGTCCCTCCTGTGGGATAGCTGGTTCTTGTTCGATGAATTTGATTTGTTAGCATGTCTGCTGTCAAAGCGTCTGTTTCTTATTTTTCTTGAGTTATACCTTAAACGTACCTTTTTTTGGCTACTTATATTCTCATTTTTGCATATCAGCAGCCAAGCAGGGGCCCAGTTCCTGGCCCTCAGATTTACTATCATCACTTTGATGGGTTGAGTCTGGTGCAGCCTGTATCACAGAGCACCTGGATGGGCTGATTGCAGACATTCGTTGGCACTGCAGTCTCAGCTGTGGAAACAATTTTGCTGGCAGTGAAAGTCCAGTTTTGCTGGGGATAGGCCCATATTTCTCATTTGAAGTGTGTGGAACCTCATCAGAGCTCCGTTATCAGACCTGCTGGAACTTTTTCACAGAATCACAGATATTCTGAGTTGGAAGGGACCCACAAGGATCATTGAGTCCAACTCCTAAGTGAATGCCCGTATGGGATTGAGCCCACAACCCTGGTGCTAATCTCAGGGTCATGTCATCATAATTTAAAATTTTTTTTAATATAATAACCTAACTCCCTATCCTATCATCCCATTATCTTGACCATGTCACTGAGTTCCTCATCCAGTCTTTTCTTAAACATCTCCAGGAATGGTGACCCCACCACTTCCCCGGGCAGACCATTCCAAGGAGCGATCACTCTCTCTGAAAAACCTCGTCCTAACATCCAGTCTAAACCTCCCCTGATGTAGCTTAAGGTCATGTCCTCTTGTTCTGGTGCTGGCAGCCTGAGAGAAGAGATTTACACCCACCTGACTGCAATCTCCCTTCAGGTAGTTGTAAACAGCAATGAGGTCAACTCTGAGCCTCTGCTCCAGGCTGAACAACCCCAGCTCCTGGAGTCACTCCCCATAGGGCTTGTTCTCCAGTCCTTTTACCATCCTTATCACCCTTCTCTGGACCCTCTCAAGCAGTTCAACATCTTTCTTAAACTGGGGAGCCCAGAACCGGACACAGTATTCAAGATGTGGTCTCACCATTGCCAAGTATAGGGGAAGAATAACTTCCCTAGTCCTACTGGCCACATTATTTTCCTCTTACTCTCTTGGTCCACCTTGTCTCACCCCTCCAAATCTTACTTTTGCTTCTTCTCCAAGTCCCTAATATGTTGTTTCAAGCTTCTTTTGATGCAATCTCTCACCTCATTTTTTCTTCACACATTAGCACTTCCTTCATTGTGTTTCTCAACAGTCTGCTCCATTTTCTCTACCCTCCTCTTACTTTTTCTGCAGCCTCCTGCTTTTGTCCTTGTGTCCATTTTTTCTTTTCTCTTGAAGCTCCATAAATGACAACTCTGTTACTGGAGCATATCTTATTTAGTAGGTTTTGGTGTGCCACAGTCTTTTCTATCAATTTATGGTTGTATTGTTTCTTGTGACTTGGAGGTCAGTTGCTGCTTGGTCAAGAGAGAAGCAGACCTATTAAATTTGAGAGCAGTGAAATGGTTAACTTGATAGTATTTAACTTGCTTAATCCTTAATATGCAGAGTTATCATGCTCAGGAGTGGAGCAGGGCAGCGTGATCTCCCTTAGCAGTCATTTCAGGATGCCTGCAGAACCAGGAAGGCTGTGTATCAGTTTACACTCAGTTTGGTAATCTTGCATGGGGCCTGTTTGTGTCTCTTGTGCTGAAGACTGAATGTAAAATGAACATTGTTAGCCAAGAAAGCAAATAAAGGGAACGATTTCCCAAGGTATTTTACTCTGTTTATTTAATGCCTTTGAACAAACCCCTTTCCACATCCTCTAAACCTACTGGCCACTTCAGATAGCTCCATTTCCTGCTGGGTGAGTTTTTTCTAAAACGTTTATTCAGCTCCAGGAAATGATGATTTCCTGAATATTCGGAAACTTCATATTTTTGTTGTATCCCTGTTTATTTAGTAGTCTTACTTATCTTGCAAGTGGGCAAGGCACAGCAACACTTCTTGCAATGCAACCATGAGGACAGAGTGAAGCTAGATATAGTACAACCAAAACAGTAAAAGTGAAACTAAATCTGGATTTGCTAATTTATACACTAGTGCATTTCCATTAGCATGAGCTGTTACGCCTTATTTATACTGTCCTTAATGAGCTCAGAAGTAGGCTTTTAAAGTTATCCCGCTCTTTAAGAAAAAGTGTCTAAAAATTCAAGCTAGTGAAGCACAATTAATTAACTTTCATATTAAGATTTGGTATTTCACAGTTTACATTGATTTATTTAAGCAGCAAACCAACAGAAGGGACTATATGTTTTGTTCACCCTGCCCTGGGACTGAAAATAAGTAATGCTTATTTTGTGACGTTGAAGTTAACCTGCAGCTAGAACTTGCGCTTGACATGAATTTCACTGCAGAGAGTGAAATTTGTGCACAGTCTTAATGAAAAAGCCATAATACTTTATGTACAAATATGAAAACCAGAAGTAACAACATTTGAAATGAAAAGAACTTCTTTAAAGTAAATTAACTGGGATTGGTTGCAGAGGAAATTCAGGAATTGCAGACTTAATCCTGTACTGAGCCACATGTCCCACTCAGGCTTTCCTCTTCTCCATCAATATGTACTTGTTCTTAACCTTCTTCTCCTGATGCTATCAGCTATGATTCTTTTTGGATTTATATAGGCAGAACAGATAGATCAGATCTCCACTGGGTCTGAAGAGAAAGGCACAGTGAGCATAATGCTTGCACAGAACTTCCACCATCACAGAAACCATACCTTTCAATGGCCACCCTTTNCCCTCCCTTCCTTCCTCCCTTCCTTCCTCCCTCTCTCCCTCCCTTCACAATGCAGAGTTCGTGTTATTTGTCTTTACCATTGGGATGCAGAAACAGAAGTATTTGCTTTTTGAGTGGATTTTGACTGTTCTTACTTAATGTCTGATTAATTCACCTTAATTCCTTCTGTGTAACTGCTTATTTCTCCTTTTCAGGAGGATACTTTCTTCTTTTTCTCCTGTGTAACATGGTTAGGCAGATCTTCAACACTTTTGTCTTTTCCATTCCAGGAGTCTTTTTCTTCCTACCTTTTCTGCTCTACCATAGCCCTCATATCAGTCCATCATCTCCAATAGAATCTTCATCAGCTTTAACAACAGGTTGCATCCTGAGAAATGTGTTATGTTGTAACTCTATTTAGACTTGGTAAAGCTTTCAGAGGATATAGGGGACCAATAAGAATGTTTTTTATCTCCTAGAGAAGTTTTCGTTACTTGGCCTCTCTTATCATTTCAGCTGCTGGGAATCATGTCCAGCACTGTGCTTAAAACTAAAATTTTGTGAGGAAAATCTACCTCAGGATACTACTGGATTTGTAAAGTAAGCTGCTAGGTGATAGGAAAGAAAGTGAATCACACAAATAAATAGACTTAAATTAACTCCAGGTCCTATACTAATGCATGATGACATTTACAGCTGCCTTGGCTTACCCTGCCATCTTCTGGTGATACCTGCCCCAAGATCAAAAGTTAGAGGTGAAATGGGATGAAATATTTTATTACTTAAAACATAAGAGTTGGCTCCAGTCCAACTGAACAGTTTCCTTAAATACCCATTTTTAATATACAGCACCATATAAGATTCCTGCAATAAATGTTAGGATTTTAGATTTTGATTTAACTTCTTTCAATAATGTATTTATTTTACTGAATTTCCCTAGGCTAAAGAAACATTTCTGGCCTGACAATGCCTGCCCTGGTAAAGGCAGATTAAGAAAACCTTGTTGAGGCAGCCCAGGCCACTGCCTGGGATATTCAAGACACTGAGTACTTGGTCTTCAAATCTTTAGATGCTCAGTTACAAACTGCTTCTCAGTCATCCACCATTTGACATTTTCTACAACAAAACCACCAATCTGCCCAAACCAACAATCTGATATTAAGCTGTGTCTCCCAGCTTAATATCCATGAATAGCCTAATAGCTTCAATTATATCCTTTTTTGATAATTGTATTGGGTTTGCATGTGAAGGTTTTGGTAGCAGAGGGGCTACAGGGATTGGTTCTGTGAGAAGATTCTGGAAGCTTCCCCCTTGTCCGACAGAGACGATGCCAAGATGAATCCACCACTGGCCAAAGCTGAGCCCACCAGCAATGGTAGAAACACCTTTGGGATAACAGAGTTCAGAAGGGGGAACGTTACTGCGCAAGAGCAACTGAAGCGGGAGAGAGGAGTAAGAATACGTGAAAGAAGCAGCATTGCAGGCACCAAGACCACTGCAGAAGGAGGGGAAGGAGGTGCTTCAGGTGCCAGAGCAGAGAATTCCCTCATGCCTCTGCTGGAGACCATGGTAAGGGAGGTTGTCCCCCTGCAGCCCATGGAGGACCATGGGGGAGCAGAGATCCACCACCAGGCTTCCCACTGCCAGAGCAGTGGGAAGCCTGAAGGAAGCTGTGACCCTGTGGGAGTAGGAGTCTGGCAGGACTTGTGACCCCATGGGGAAGCATGTTGGAGCAGTGTGTTCCTGAAGGACTGTGTCCTGTTCAAAGGACCCACAGTAGAACAGCTTATGAAGTGTAGCCTGTACATTTTTATTCCCCTCCTCTGATTTGATTGCTAATAAATTAAATTAATTTTCCCTAATTTAAGTCTATTTTGCCTGTGATTGTAACTGGTGAATGATCTCGTCCTGTTTTTATCTCAACTCATGACCCTTTCATTGTTTTTTCTCTCTCCTGCTCAGCCAAGGAGAGGAGCAATAGAGCTTTGGTGGGCACCCGGGACCCAGCCAACATCAACACAAAATTCTGGTTTTCCTGGTTTTTTCAATTTCTGTTTGCAGCCTGTCCAGAATCAGTCTGCCTATTTTTCCCTTTAACCAGTTCTCAACACTCTCTCTTTACAAAGATTTCAGCACTGGCCATCCCTTCAGACTGGAACTGAGTATGATTTTGTTTCCTAGGATATTTAAAGTGCTGCTGGTTTGGAAAATGCCTCCCTTACCCAGAAGATAATTTGGACTTTTTTACTGGAAAACCAAGAAGTATTCAGTGTTTGGCAATAAAGGGATTAGTCATGTTTCGAAACTATAGACAATTCTTTAATACTCACCAAAAATGTTAAATTTTTTTGTCTGAAAGTGTTTGGCTGCCATAAACAGAGCATTGAGTCTTTTTTGGTGTTTCCACAAGATCCTGAAAATTTTCATGGAAAGCAGGTGTTCTGGGTAAAAAGAAATTAGACAGACTAATCATAGAAAAGTACTCTTTTTACTGTTCAATAGAGGAGCTTTGATGGAAAATTTGGAGCAGCCTTACTTTAAGACATTTTGTGGTGCTGTGTTGTGAAAGGATTAGACAGACACTCTATCTGGCTTCTTTGCCTGTTTTTGTTTATACTTTATTATGATGGTTTCTTCACTGTCCTCAGGTCTGTAAAACTTTCTCTTTTGATATTTACAGTATTTATTTACTTGCTTTAAAATCTTTTGCTTGCTTCTAGTTTAATTTTGTCAACTGGACACCTCAGTTTTGTTTTTATTTTGCCTGATTTCCTCCTGGCTGCCTAACTCTGCTATGACAGGTTGCTCTCAAGGGCTGCTCGAGTTTCACAACACTAGGCCTTTAGGGCCTTTCAGTCTGGCAGACCTTTATGGTTCCTTCTGCATGTCGCAATGGCAGAAGGCTACCTTGCTCCTGCTTCCGAAGCAGCATTAGTTAGGTTCCTAATTATGGCAAATTGCCCAGGCTAATTCCAGATGATGATGGCTTCTGGTATCCCACAGGGTAAAGTATTGTGGAGGTGCTGGACTACAACTGTTCACAGAATCACAGAATCACAGAAAATTATGAGTTGGAAGGGACCCACAAGGATCATCTAGTCCAACTCACCATCTAATACCCATACAGCGACCAAGAGCACATCCCAGAGTATAATAACAACCTAGATGCCTCACAGTCTAGCAGGCCACTCTGAGCCGGAGGGGGCCCAGGGTCATCCAGCCCTCACCCCCCAGCTAGACCAGCTAGACCATGTCACTAAGCTCCTCGTCCAGTCTTCTCTTAAACACTTCCAGGGATGGCGACTCCACCACCTCCCTGGGCAGCCCATTCCAATATGCAATTACTCTCTCCGTGAAAAACCGCTTCCTAACATTGAGATTAAACCTCCCCTGGCGTAGCTTGAGGCTGTGCCCTCTCGTTCTGGTGTCGTCAGCCTGGAAGAAGAGGTCTACACCCATCTGGCTGCAACCTCCCCGCAGGTAGTTGTAAACAGCAATGAGGTCCCCTCGGAGCCTCCTCTTCTCCAGACTGAACAGTCCCAGTTCCCGTAGTCGCTCCTCGTAGGGCCTTCCCTCCAGTCCCTTCACCATCCTCGTTGCCCTTCTCTGCACCCTCTCAAGCAGCTCAACATCCCTTTTAAACTGGGGAGCCCAGAACTGCACGCAGTATTCAAGATGGGGTCTGACCAGCGCTGTGTACAGGGGGAGGACAACCTCCCTGGACCGACTGACCACACTGTTCTTGATGCAGGCCAGGATGCCATTGGCCTTCTTAGCCACCTGGGCACACTGCTGGCTCATATTGAGTTTCCTATCAATCAGTACACCTAAGTCTCTGTTAGAGGAACTTGCACTTCAGAAAGACAGAGACACTTTTGAATTCCTCCAAAAACAGTCAACAGCAAGAGTGTGTAGAAATCATGCAGAGAGTTGTGTTGGTGTCAAAATCACAAGGCAATGGGTTTTTTCTTTAATGCACTGAAGGTCTCTAGGGAAATGGCAAGTCTGTTTGGCTGACTGGTATCATTCCCCTCAAGTGTGTTTCCCAAAACCAAAACTAATTAGTTCTATGGACACTATGCGAATGCAAACATATCAGCTTTTATTTTAACTTCCTCTAAGTCCCATCTGATCTCACTCAGTAGCACCTTCAAGCAATGAACAAATGAGGAAGTCTGCTCTCAGTCTTTAGCTCAGGAGCAGGAGGAGTGATCAATGGAGGAGTGATTTCTTGCAATTTGCAAGGTGCTTGTGGACAAAAGTTGATGCTCACAGTATGCTGTAGTGTCAGGTCTGAGTCTCCTCAGCTGAGTTTCTAGCTGGGGCAGTTTCAGTTCTAGCTCAGATACAAGTAAAACCCAATCAATTCAAGCTGCCTATACCCTATACCTCATCTATACTTCTAAAGCTATGAGGAAAGTGCCACTTTTCTCCCCAGGCAGTCAAACCCCTGAGCCCGCTTCTGTAAGGGCAGGTCAGTCAGCCTACACAAAGCATCGGTTCAGATACAAGGGACTGCTTCCTGCATGGAACAAGACAGATATAAGTTGTGTGGGCTCTGCCCCTCTCCAGCTTTGCCAGGACCCTTTTGTGCAGGTTTGGGCAACAACCTGGCTGAACAGTGACCCAAAATATTCTGGAGGCAGTGATATTGTGTTCATTGAGGTGCTCAGTCCCACTCTGCCCCACCCAGAGCTCTGATGCTACAGGACACTGTGAATTTTGCAGAGGTGACGGTAATACCTGAAATAAGCATGACCAGGTGGTGAGAGGTTTCTAACAACCAAGGATATGGCTTTACCAAGTGCCTGTACCAGAGAAAATACACTTTTGGCATATTTTTTAAAATATTCTTTTTAAAACAGGCAGAGGGTAGAGTCTGATCACAGTGACACTGGTGCAAATCCAAAGTACCTGCCGTGAGTGACTGAATTGTGTTAGATTCACTGCAGGGTAATGAGATCAGATCCTGATTTGCAGTGATCACACTGGTCTGCAGTAGGCATATGTAATTACTGTTTCAAAATGGCAGCAACTGTAGACATAGATGCATGATTATTAGTGTGTTTTACAGGAGATGCAACTGTCAGTTGAATATCTGTGACTATAAAAGTACAAACCCACCTGATTTCTATCTCATTTCAAGGCCTGGTTGTGCATTACAGGTGGTTTGCTTGGGGTAGCCACAGCAGTATCCTGCTCTAGGCTCTGGCTCTCCTGCAGGCGCAGCATGGGGAGGCGGCAACTTTCCAAAGCATGGCAAAAATTGACACCATTTCATGCTGCAATGCTACAGAGGAAATCCTGGTTAAGACCTGAATTCCTCATTTTCTTCCCCTGTCTTACATGAAGATAGCACAGTCAGCTCTACATCAAAAATTCTTATCAGATTCTTTCTCAGACATCACACACCTCTTTAATCATGTTTGGTGCATGTGATAAGTGGCTTTGAAATCTCTGCATGAAGAACAAAATAGATGTTCAATGAAAGTGTACAAGAGATCTGAGCTTCTGAAGACTGTGCTAAAATTCAGTATAGCCTTATGACACTTAGAGAAATACTTTTTAAAGGAAATACAAACAGTACATCAAAAAAGCAAACTGACCATGGCTGAAAACAAATCAGTGAAGAGGTATGCTCACAGCACTCGGATATGCTTATCTGAGGGAGGAGAAGCAGATAGCAGTCAGGATGGCAGAGGCTTGACAGACGTTGTTGATTATGGATCCAAAGTAATTTTTAGTTTAAGTTTTGTAATAGATACTCCTATGATGACACTTTTCAGTGTTTCCTTCACTGTACTTCCTAACTGGAGAATTTACATTCTAGTGCAATTGAAAGGAAATAAACCTGTAAAAAATTATTTGGAAAAAAAGGTAAGTGTTTGTGAGAAATGCATGTTTTTAGTTGTACGTAACTTGTGTTCAGGGGAAATCCTTCAACAATTTTACCTTCTGGCTGTGAATTTTGCCTTGCTGTCTCTGACAGGATCTCCTAATAAATTCCCACTTTCAAAGTGAAAAGCCATGCTGCATTTTAGGAAGGCTCGATACAAGTGAAAGATGCAGGCAGATTCACCTGATCCCCACATCTGGCTTCTGCCACACCACTCCATTCTGCTTGAAAAATAATTAGCAGCAAAATGCGTAAGTTTAGCTAAGACAGTGAGGGCTTAACATCTGAGCCCGGCTTTGGCATTTTGTTGGGACTAATGATAGAGGGTATTCTGAGCTCTCAGTTGTGGTTTGGGGTTGTAGCAGGCACATGCCACACTCCTTATGCCTGTGTGGTGGCTGGAAAATTATTACTATCTAGAAGGTCGAAGACTCAGCTTTAAAAAATAAACAAAGAACTGAAAAATGGGGTTTCTGTAGCATACAGGCGTGCTGGGTAGTCACAGCAAGGGTTTAGTGGTGACCAATCTCTGTGTGTTCCTGCTGTCTGTTCAAAATGGGCTGTGGGTCTGCAGATCCTCATTGTGTGGGAACACAAGCATACAACTGGGGGATGCCATTAGCTCTTTGCTGAGCTAACACAAGCAGCAAAGATGGGAAGTGGATTTGTCATAGCCCCTGTCAACTGTGAGTTGATGTCTCTGCTTGGAGTGGTTATGTCTGGGAGCAAGAATTGTAGAGCAATGTTTACAGGGCAAATGCTTTGGGAACATGCAGGGTTGCACCTGAGGAAAGTGCTATGAGGAGGACTTGAAACAGAAATATTAACATAGCAGACAAACAATGAAAATTAATTTCTTTTTCACTTTTGAAATAAATTATTATCAGATTTACATACAGTAGTGAAGTAACAAAGAGAATGGGATTCTCAAAATGGGATTTAAAGACCCAGATAAATTTGATTGGACACTAACCTTCTGAAGTATGCAAGATACTCTTGGGCATGCTATTTGTTATTTAACACAGCCACCACGTGTGGTTTATCTGTGAGAAGGGAGAGAGAGATTAACAAGATCAGCAGAAATGATGAATTAACTGACTGTGAGGAGGTGCACTTGCAGAGTGAGCTACTGTTGTGGAAGCTACTGTTTTGTGAAAACAAGAAATATTAAAGGGGAATCTCTGAGGTGAATAGAAGTGTCATGATTCAAGACAATATTTTTACTGATGGGACTGTAATGGGCTTTTTTCATGGGAATACGAAATGGAATTTTTCTAGGGCCCATGGGAATGCTGTAGGACTCAGGGCTTTAGGGTACCTATGGTACTATCCTATGATCCTGTAGGCACATGCTGCACAATTTTAAGACATTTCTCTAAGGCTGGGCATATTGTCACGGTCCAGCCAGCTGAGCTGGAGGCATGATGGTTTGTTTACTGGATTTCAAAGTGCAAGGAAATCGCAAACAGGGGTTAGCTTTGGTTAAATAGTGAAACTTTATTATCCCGTGAAGCGGGAGTCATGATACAAGAAAGTGAGATAGGGAAGGGAGAGAGAAAAAAAAGGGTCTAATAAAGAAAGTGAGATAGGAGAAGTAAAGAGAAAGGGAGAGAGAAAAAGGGTTTCATAAGAAAGTGAGATAGGAAAGGTAAAGAGAAAAGGACAGGAAAAAAGGGTTCAATAGCTACCACCAAACGACCGAGTCCTCATGGCATCCCTGTAGACGTCATCCTCCAGGTGGGAGAAGCTTCCAAGTGGGAGAGGCTTCCAAGTGAGAGAAGCTTCCAAAAAGCAGTTGCTAAGGGGTCATCTTTATACCACATGTTCCCCTTGCCCTCCCCGTTCAGTTCTTTCTTTGTCACGTAAGAGCATCACTGGCAGGCCAAATTTTGTCAAGACCTTAGCCTCAGTTTTTAGGGGTATATTGTCCAAATTTTCTGATGACAAGGTTGAGACAGTATTCTTATGGATTCCTACACATATTTAGCATGTTTCTTTCAAATGTAGACTCAGCTTTTTCCTAAGTTTTTTGGATTTCTTAGTATCATGTTCAACAGAGAATCAGAGCCTTTGGACACACTTGAAAAAATTTGAATACAAGAACATAGCATTGGGCTGAAGAGAGTTAACTTAGTTAAACAAATTTAATTTGAATGAAATAGACTTTCAAAAATAATTTCGTGAAAACTGTGCATATCTGTGAACATGCATGGGTCAACATCAGAAACTTCCTAAAATGGGAGTAAGAGGGTGACAAGGCCAGAGTACTCAAGAGGAAGAAGCAGAGAAACTGTAGGGAGTAGAACAGTGTTTTCTGCCCCCACTAAGTCCCTATTTCCTACCTGATTTTGTAGACAAAGCTGAAGTTACCATTAACTCCTCAGGAGCATTGGCACCTAGCAGTGAACTGTGTAAAGACATAACCATATGCTGACTGTATTCAGTGCTGTGGTGCTGCCTGTACCCCACTGGTTGTACTGCTGCTGCCTCTGGTTTGACTGGCTTAGGCATCAACAGTCTATAATCAGATCTATACCCAACACTGAGTTATTGAATTGTAGGCATGATTAGGTGTGTTATAAAAACTGCTATGGCACCATATTGTAGTCTTTTTGCAAAAGATTAGTTCGTATCACATGATGAGGTCAGCTAAATGATTGCCTTTTTTTTTTTTTTTTTGAGGAGGCGGGGGGAAAGCTAATAAATGTGTCAAATGTTCTGAAGTCAGAAATAAAAATTTAAATATAAAAGTAGAAAACAATTTTTTGAAACACACTTGTGCCATGAGCATTTTCAAAACAAGATTTTTTACTGGGTTGAAACACAGGGAAAAGACTTTCATTTCCAAAAGTAAAGTACCTATTTCAAACTGCATCAAATGTAGTGGTTAGGGCTGACTCAAAAGGAAATATGTCAATTCTGCTTATAGTAATGCTTTTCCCCCAGCCAGACCAAAATTGCCCAGCTTTGCCTGGACCAGGATGGCCCAGCAAAGACTTATCTGCCAGAGCTCATTGTAAAGGCACTGATGACTCTTTCAGAACTGGTGCAGACACCACTAGGATATAAGTATTTCAAGCTGCCTTTAATAGACAAGATGAAAACTTCTGAATGTCCAGAAAATGGTTATGCTTGCATACGTTGGCCAGTATTGAGGCACTGGTGCAGAAATCCCTTCTCTCTGAAGCCATCCTCAACCTCCTATGCTGGTGGTACCTTTACTCCCTACTCCCTGTGAACTTCTTCTGTAGTTGCCAAGTCTTCAGTTAGCTCTTGGCATACTTGGCCAAGGGTGAAAAAGCCTTAGGACATGGCAGAGCAACTGGGAGCCATTGTCCTTCAAAGAGCAGACTAAGAGCAAAAGGAAGAACAAAAATGCAGCTTGATCCCCAGCAGAGCAAACTGGTTGTTGGGACTGAGTGCGCCATACCCTGGGGAAGATAGGAAGGATTTTGGTGCCTCAGCGTTTGCAGGTCATACCAGTTAAATACATTTGCAGTCCTAGGAAAAAAGGAAAATGATGATTCTGTGTAAGCAATGTATAGTGGCAAATCATACTGGGCCAGGTCTGTCTAGTCTGGAAACAAGTTTTTGGCAGTGGTCTACAGTGGCTGAATATCTATGGTGAGGGTCTAAGAGTACATGCCACTTCCACAAAAGATTTCCCAGCATCCAGTCATTTGCAGCTCATGGGTTTTCTGGGGCTGAAGTGTCTATAGTCCATTGAGCCATGTTTAGTGGATTTTAACTTGTCTAGTCTCCTGTTGACTTTAAGTACAGCCTTAGTATTCATAGTTTAAGTGCACACCATGTGCAAAAACACCATGTTTCACAGGGTTTGGTCCAACTACCAGCTGAGAGCTCCACAGTGTGGACTGGAAGAGGCAGTGAGTGGCCATTTTCTACTCAAGTTTTCCATGCCTCTTGTGGCTACTTGATTTTTGACTATATTAAACCCTTTCCTCTACTCCTAGGTCTTCTAGTTTCCAAGCTGAAGCATTCTAGGGCATTTAGCTGTTCCTTGTGTGCAAATAATTCTGTACCTCTGATTTTTCTTTGTTTCTTTTCTCTGAACTTCCTCTAGTTTTCACTCTAACTTTTCTAAGATGTGGGGATGGAAGAACATCCAGATTTATACAAAGTGTTCACAGTGCAAACCCGTCATGGCTTTATACAGTGGGAAAAGCTGCTGTGTTGGCCTTTGGCTCAGCCACATCAACCTGAATGGTGCTGCAGACAGAAACAGGCAAAGAAGCTGTAATGAGAACACAGCATCAGGGAAAAGGCAAAATGCCCAAATAGTATGGGAGCCCTGTGCCCAGAAGGCCTCATTAACCCCGCAGACAGAGCTACCATAGACTCATCCTGGAAGAAAAAGAGGAGGAGAGGACCTTAAGGAGGAGTTTGTTTCTTCTCTTTTGGAAAGCTGAAAACCCTCCAGCCTGTGAGCTGTGATGCAGCTCACATCAGCTGTCAGGTATTCTGTCAAGGGGCAAGAGAGAAAGAACACAGAAGGGACTACTTGCCAAAGGGTATTAACTAGAACAAGGGTGATTTGATAAAAGCAACAGACCTAGGATGGGAAAAGACCTCAGAGATGTCTGGAGGCAATAGAGGGTGACTACTTGTAAGCTAAGTGGTGTTTTAAGTTCTGGTTCTGGACCCTAAGAAATGAAGGAGGGGAGAAAAACAGGGAAAAAACAGGAAAATAAAAGTATAAAAAGGATGCAAACTGGGTCTCAGTGGCTTTATTGCCCTAACTGTTGTGCCAGTGCAGTCACAGTGGTCCATATTTTGTGTAAAAATAGCACTGGAGATAGACCCTGGAAACTTGTCTTGTTCAAGGTGTCTCTACTGTAAGCAGTTATTTCTCTGATATCAGGCAAGGGAATAGAATTATATTTTAACATTACTTATTCTTCCCAGCATGTGTAACACATGTTGAGGGACTAAAAATTACTTATCTAATGAATGCAGTGTCTTGGTAGTTACCTCTGAATAAATGCCATTAGAGACTAGCTAATTTTAAAATGATCAAAGTTTCTGAAGAAAGGACAAAAATATTTGCCCCAGACTTCAGAGACTTCAGGACCTGGGTCTCAGCTGTTGCTGTTCCAGCTATGTTATCTTTGACTTCAGCAGATAAGCTAAGGAGATGGCCTCCCATCTCATTCAAACTGCATTTGCTTGATAGGTATATGACTTGCCAAAGGCTTTAGCTCTGTGTATGCGGCTCGGTTTACCAAAAGCAGAGCCAAGGCAGGCAGTTTTAAGGGTGGGGCCACAGGCTGGAATTTCAGTTCTTACAATTTCTGTTTCAGATTAAAAAGAGATTTGATTCTGCTTTCCAGTGTTTTGTTTTGCAGTTGGCAGGTAGCTCTTATTTACTTGAAAATGTTTTTTCACGTCTTCTGTTTGAGTGCTTGGAATAGGACAGACTGTGTGAAGAAGTGGGAAGAGTTAATCCAAGTAGAAGAGGTTTTGACTGCAGCTGTGTGAAAAATGGGCCAGAAAGTGTCTTATAAATTTATCTTTGTTTCAACAAAGCCTGTTTCTTTTTCATACTTCAAGTACATGAGAGGGGGTAGGCAATCTGAAATGGTTCATTTAATAAACCATACTTAGAATAACTTGGTTTTGGACTGCTTAATCCTAATAAAATAAATAAATTAAAAGAGTCAGTCTCTAAGTTAAAACATCTTCTAAACACCAATTTTAGACAATTTCAGTTTGAAAATGGTGAATGTATTATTGGATAATAAGAAAATATTGTTTCTGGAGAAATAAATCTTGTTCAAAAATAAGAAAAATCTTTTGAAGGGGAGAGAGAGAGAGAGTGAGAAGTCTACTTTCTGGTGCTTGCATCTAGGTCAATCGCAAGGCTTGCTGAGCAGGACTCTTTCCCATGTGGACAATCCAGAGGTGCACTCAGATAGCTTCCCTGGACATGTCACCTTTAGCTCAGACAAATTCAGTGCCCTTGAGGAGCTGGGGTCTTTCAATCTACCTTTGGTGCCCCCTGATGCTTGTCCTGGCTGACCTTACAATGCTTTGTGATACCATGACACCACAGTGGCGAAGAGGCCACCTGGGGTCCTGGGAATTTCTTCCTGAGTCCTTGGTTCTGCTGGGTTTTGCTAATTGATGGCTGAGCAGGACTACAAACTCTGTGTATGTTCAGCTGCCATGAGAAGCAGTATCAGCCCAGTGCAGGCACCAAGTCTTGGGCAGCTCAGCTGCCTTGGAAAATACTGCAACCTGAAAGCCAGACAAAATCTTGCTTAAATCTAACTCATAAAGAGTAACTCACTGAAAACTCCTTGAGTTACTGCCACACATTTTTCCAATAAATGAGCCATACAAATATTTAACTCTATTATTTCCTCTTGAGAGAACGTGTTAATAGTTTATCTTTAATGGTACAATTTTTTAAAGTTTATCTATGGCACATTAAATTTTATAATGAACAATTTAAAATCAAACAGAAAATGTAAAAGTAGACCAACTATTGCCGGTGAGATTGTGAATAACACACCAACACAATTTCTGATTAGACATCTGAAGTGGTAAACAAGCATTTTCATGCAAAAGGAGTCTCGAGGAAACATACGTGTGTCCCTGCATTTACAGGCGGTTTTCTGACAGGAATTAGATCCATTCCCTGTGAGCTGACAGCAGCCTGCTAGCTGCACTCATACTTCGGGTGATGCTGGGTGCCTTGGACTCCGTGGTCCAAACCTCAGGGAACAGCTCAGTTAATTGTTCTGGAATAAATCAACCCCAGACCTTTTAAATTTGTTTCCCTTTGAAGAATGACCTGTCTTAGTCTTGTCTCTCTAGCTCAGAGGAGAAACTTTATTAACATCAGAATTCACATGGAACATAGAAAATCCTTAATTGCCAGCTGTTTCTACAATGAAGGCAGTAATACAAACCCAAGTGGCTACCAGTGATAGAACAAGAGGACACAGTCTTAAACTGCGTCAGGGGAGATTTAGACTTGACATTAGGCGGAACTTTTTCACAGAGAGGGTGATCTCTCAGTGGAATGGGCTGCCCAAGGAGGTGGTGGAGTCACCGTCCCTAGAGGTGTTTAAGAAAAGGTTGGATGAAGTTCTTGGTGGCATGACCTAGATATTAGGGTAGTGTGTTATAGGTAGGATGATGTGTTGGTAGTAGGATGGCAACAGGTTAGGTAACAGGTTTGACTAGATTAGATTAGGTAACAGGTGATAGGTTGGACTTGATGATCTCTATGGTCTTTTCCAACCTTACTGATTCTGTGATTCTGTGATTCTGTGATTCTGTGATTCTGTGATTCTGTGATTCTGTGATTCTGTGATTCTGTGATTCTGTGATTCTGTGATTCTGTGATTCTGTGATTCTGTGATTCTGTGATTCTGTGATTCTGTGATTCTGTGATTCTGTGATTCTGTGAAGTCCAGGGCTTCTTATCGACCCATAGGACCTGCTGGTGTGTTGGAGGTGTTCATGGACTGGTGGAAACTGCAAATGAAAGACTGAGAGCTGGGCATTGTGAGGAGCCAAAATTAGGAGCTCCTTTGCCAATTATGGGAGAGATGCAAAACTACCACCAACCATTGATATCTTTGCTGTCTTCTCATGATGCCACTCAGCATGTTTTCCTGTTCACTCCCCATTTTCTCCTGTCTATTACAATCTACCATCTATTAAAGCCCTTTCTCTGTTTCTCTTCCACCCCTACCTGTGCACTGGGTGCAGGCAGGTGGCAAGGGGCTGCCTGCTGCTGCCCACTCTGGCTGCAGGAAGAGCTGCTCTGCCAAGTGCCAGGCAAGTAGAGTAGAAGAGGAGATAGGCCCTGAGGTTGCCACAGGAGGGTTTCCACAGAAGCTGGGTTGGGGGGATGACAGGTAAGTAGCTGTTTCCACAGATCGCAGATGCCAGTATAACTGTTGTGTGTCTGTCGGTGGGCATGAAGCACAGGGAGTCCTGGAGTTATGTGATTCCCTTCTCCAGTTCTCTCACCATATATCCTCTGCCTTCCCAGTTTAGGGGACATTGGCTTAGGATTTCCCTCAGTTTGGGGGGAAAAAAAAAATATATTGTCCTGGCTTTTGAGGCATGCAATGTAGTGTGGGATCAGCAAACCTCTGGAGTGACAGTCGAAGAAAGAAGAGCTGTCTGCTGAGTCAGGTCCTTGATGAGCTGGAAGCTCAGCATCAGCCGTCTGGTATTCATTGTCAGCAACTTGCAGTCTCAACTTCCTACATCATCTCTTAATCCTCTAAAAGATGTTTCTCTGACTCAGAGCAGAGTGCTGTCTTGCTCCTCAGCCACTGAATGTATGCCTTTCCATAGAGTTGCAAAGGACTGGGCTGACTTGGCCACTGTTACTCCGGGGTGATGTTTGCCTGTTCTGTGCTTAGATCATGGTAGGCAGATGTCTCTTACCCAATCTTATCCTATGATTGGAAAGCTATTCCTAATAGCTAAAGTATATTCCAATTCTGCTCTTGCTCTGCTTTTTCTGCTTATTCCACATGGCATGGAAGTGTGGGGTTTTTAATGCCGCACCATCCCTATCAGTTTTGTCTTCTCTAGATTAAACAGTACCAGACCTTTACTCTTTCCTCTATAATATTTTTTTCTTGAGTTCTTTTCTTTCCCCTTCAACTTTCTTTTCTTGCTCAATATCTGCTGTGTTAAAAGACACAGTCTTGCTTTTGACAATCAGTGTTTTCTCAGGGAGCCAGGAGATGTCTGTGCAGGAGGTGAAAAAAATCTTTATACTTGAGACAGACCAAGCTTTCTTGTTACAAGTATGTAATTGCTATTTGCTTCCATGTTCTTGGTATGGCCTACAAATTTTTTTGTTGGCTGTATACACAGAAGTAAATCAATGGAACTTGCACTAACCAGCATAAAAAAATTAGGACAAGAAGTTCTTAAGAAAGAAAGGATATTGTAAATCAGTATAATATCCTGTTCATTGTTTAAGAACTAGTACATATAATTGGTTATATGACAGACCTTCAGTTACTGTAAAAAGGTATAGTTCTCTAATTGACTTATGCTGTGCTAGATAACTGGAAAATCTGTTCCTGAGCTGGCATTTTGAGGACTCTAAAGGATAAGTTTTGCTGCTTGAATGTACTTTCTTTTGGTTCTGCTGGGTTTTGGGGGCCTGGTGGGTTTTTGTTTGGTTTTGTTTGTTTTGTTTGTGGTTTTTTAATTGATATTAATGTACCAAGAAACATAACTGAAAGAGAGCAGAGAAAATTTTTCTTCTGTGCTTCTTATTTTGCATGTTGGTGTGTTCAAACTGATCCTTTAACATCCCTGATAGTCACCTATTCACTGCATCCAAATACACAGCATTATTGTTTGTGCAGGCCCCCTGCTCCTGGAGGAAATAAAAGCCCCTTTAAAATGGAGAAGGCCAATAGAACACCCTAAAGCTGAATAAGAGATTCAGAAGAGCAGTGCTTGAAAGATATTTATGTTTATTTTCAAAACTGACTGGACTGAATCTAGGTGGGGAACCTGCCGAGAAATTAAGAAATCGTCCTTATCATTGAGGATATGTTCAAACATGCCTTCTGCACCAAAGTCACTTAATTCGGATCTAATTAATTGGAGTTAAAGATTATTCCGAAGAGAGGAAAAGAAAGGAAGATTAATTTAAACACTATATGGACAAATGAAAGTTATTCAAAGCTATTGCTGTTGTACTCTTTGCTGGTCCTAATTCAACCATACACTAAGTAGAAATAATGCTATTTGCACTTACAGACTTGCACAGCATCAGAAATACTCTACAAATATTAGTTACAAAAATTACAATGGAGTAATTTTTATTACAAATTAATCACTTTATGCAAAAGCACTGTAAAATTGCATCAAGTGTAAAATATGTTTACTAAAATCAGTTACTACATTTGATAAAGTTTTGTTAGAGATCTTTTCCGTTGAACTAGAATTAATTTTAAATCCTTTAAATCCTTTCCCTGTATTGTCTCACAGTACAATGCAGCAGTTAATTAGTGGCACAGCTGACTGATTTTATTGCATGCTAACTTAAAGGAAACAGTTATGGAATTGTAAAATAGAAAAGGGTACATATCTATATATTGCTATGGCAGCTATCGAGATGCTGACATTTCGACAGCAAGAAAAATCAATTGGAAATAAGCACTAGAAGATTCATTTTTAGTGATGTCTGGGTATTTTTTAAGTCTTCTCTACATGGGAGCACACAACAAAGTTATTAACTGCTTTTCCTTCTCCCACCCTGTTTTTATAAACTGTTGTGTGAAATTCTGTTCCGAATTTCTCATTTTCCTGTGGTGTTTCGATGTGAGTAATTGATCTCATGGTCTACTCTCAAAGGGCTTGCACTAGCAGAGCAGGCTCTCCTCATTTGATTTCATGAGAATTATTTAGGTGAAAAAGTATAAGGAAATAAGGTTATTATTAAGGAATTGGGAATAGAGGAAGATGAACAGAACTGGAGGTTGGAAATTAAATAAAGAATGAGAGTGAAGGAAAAAAACCCCACAGCAAGCCACAGAATTCACTTCTGCTCTTGCTTCACACTGGTTTTCTATCACTGACCTAAATACTTCTACACAGCTTCAGTCTGTTTTGTTACTGTACATAATGGGTCTGAGGAAAAAACCCCAAATGTCTGAGGAAAAAAAAGTGTGAAATATGTGTTTATTCCAGGACAGATCCCCAGCTGAGTGTAAATGACACAAATCTCAAAAGAGTTCAGAAGAGCTGATGTGACTTGGGATTTTGGAAGGTCTAGTGTGTTTCATTTTACTGAGTTATGAATAATTGATAATTATGCAAATTTTTACTATATTTGTTCCACTATTTTGTGTATGGCTTGCTGATTTTTAGAGAAAAAATACTGCATATATTTTGCTCAAGCCAATACAGAAACTCCTATCAGATTGTTTCCACTTACTGGATTTATGCCACAAAATGAACCCAAATCTCAGTTCAAAATCACTGAATTGCAACCTTGATATCTTTCTTCTTTGTCTGACTGCACAGTGAACTCTCTAAGTCAGCAAAGCATTTTTTTCAGTCTGACACTCTTCCTTCTCTTGTGGGCAGGATAGATGATAAGAGACATTTGAGGGGAAATGCTGAAAGTTACAAGTAAGTACATGTCCATCTGTTCTTGAATATTTTGGAAACCTGCTGTAAATTGCCCTATCTTTCATAAAGCATTCGAATGATCATTGAATGGGAAACTGCAAGAACAAGATCCAGCCACAAACTAACAATGATGTATGACGAACTGTCACTTAATCTATGGGACTGCCATTTTTATCCAGTGTCCATTCTCTTAAGATATTTGACCGAATTGCTTCACCAGGATTTCTTTTGGTGATTTGAATCAATTGTTGGCTGAATAACTTTTGTTTCCTGTAGTCTTTCAGATGAGATTGTACTGAGAGAAAAA
This sequence comes from Pitta sordida, assembly GCA_013390025.1. Lineage (NCBI taxonomy): Eukaryota > Metazoa > Chordata > Aves > Passeriformes > Pittidae > Pitta > Pitta sordida. Next base: position 89,765 of record WEKX01028978.1, read on the forward strand.
AAAAGCTAACACCATTCCAGTGGAGAATTTCTTGGCTCCACAACTTGTCTTTTCTCACTTCAGAGACTCTTCAAGTAACAGAACATATAATATAGCCTTTTATTGTGCACATTGTTCGCCGCCTTCCTTCTAATGGTGATGCTGTAAATTGAACTAACCCTTTGGTCATGTTTTAATAATTAACACTTTAACACAAAAGAGTCTTTTTTGTATCCTGTCATTGAGTAAAGTTTCATAGGTGATTTAAAAAGTCTGTTTTGTCAATCTGCTCTGCAGTTGCAAGGAAGGAGATTCTAAATAAAACCTAATGGTCCTTTTTTATTTTTTTAGAGGGCCTCAGCCCAGACTTAATTTGTGTGTGTAGTACTGTGGTATACGTGTGATTTTACTGTCCTCCGCAGTAACGGGTCTGCAACAGTTGCTGTTCCTGTTGAAGCTGGAGGTGAAACTTTGCCATAGGTTGCCTTCCTGGTACCGGAGGCAAAGCCCCTGCTGTTGAGAAGGTTGTCTTCCTGGGGTTCAGGCAGTGGTGCCCCCCACTCCCTCCCAGTTTAATGGGAAATGGGTTGTTTCACTAGATGCTTGTGTCTAAGGAGCAGGTTCATCAAAATGTGGCCTGATCCACTGATTAGAAGTTGCATTTCCCATAGTATATGTATATATGTATATATATATATATATATATGGTATATTCATGGTATATGTTGATATATGGTGAACAGACAGGTACTAGCGCAAACCTTGGTTTGCTTACCCAGTGCTTTCTTGCAGAAGGTGTTTTTTGATAGCAAAAATATTAATATTCTGAAATCATTCAATTTTCTTACTCTAGAACTAAAAGAGATTCTTTGGGGTAAGTAGTTTTATGCTCCACAGTCAAGCGCTATGCAAAGAGAAATGTCTGGCTTGTTTTGAACAGAGCACTGTGGCACTAGAAGTGGTCTATCAGGGTGTTGATGATGGGGAAATGCACCCGTGCAAGGTTTTCTGCTTCAGATGAGTTGTGGTGGTAGCCAAGCCACTTACTCTGAGAAGAGTCTAGGACTGTCCCAACAGAATGTAGCTGTTAACCCAGATTAAATAGGTCATTTCAGAAAATAGGAGATAAAATGAAGTCCTGCCCAAGAAAATGATGTGCTGCTCATTGGTGTATTACCAGAGAACTAACAGTTCACAAAGGCTTAATCCAGAAGAAAACTATCATCAGGGACCACACCCACAATAGGAAACTAAATTGCCAAATAACCCACTCTCTTTATGAAATAAATACATAACCACAATGCTGCAATGAAATGGAAAAGCACTTTTGCCCAGGGAATGCTCTTTCTAAAGGCACACAGAAAATCTCAGAGCCCACCACACCCAAAGGTCAGGACAATAGTGAGAAATGAAATGCCAGAAAAATAATGCAATAATTTTTTAAAAATCTCAACACTTACAAACACACGCATACACATTACTTCTCTCCTTCCTGTCCTTCCTCACTTCTTCTGTTTCCAATCCTAAGCAGATTTCCAGATAGCTTCTTAGTTCTATGGAATTTGTGAACAGAAATCCAGACCATAGGCATGTACAGCACCTCTGGTTGTTGAAACAAGTCCCAATGCCTTAGCAAGTAGTTTGGCCAGGGTACAGAGTGCCTTGTAGGAGTAGTGTAGACCTTTATGCTTTGTTCAGGTGGAATTCTAGTAAAATGGTCATCTCTCAGCTAGTCTTCTTGCATTGCTTCCTGCCATTCATCCATTCTTGTTTATGTCTTCCTCTTGGAAACACAGAATGCACAATTTAAATGTAGGTTTCATTTCTTTTCTAGCTAACCAGGGTTTTTCTTATTCCCAGATTTTGTTATTGCTGGTTTTAGTATGTAAACAGACAGAATATACTTGATAGTTGGCATTTCTAGAGATGTACTTCATTGGCCTAATTCTGTATGTGTTAATATAGCAAATGGAATTCTTATCAACTCCAGCAGGAGCGGAGTTAAGACAGCAATAAGTCCTACTAGAAATCCAGTCTTCTCTCTTGGCAACTTTTCAATTTTTTCCTTTTCTTCATAATCTGAAATAAAGCTGACAACACTTCCCCCCTCTCTCTGCTTTTTCCTATGCAGTCATGAGAGTAGTAGAGTGGGTAAGTTGATATTCCATTATACGTCAGTGCCACCTACCATCACATCTCTCTAATTGTCCCTTTAGCATCAGATTTTTAATGCTTTCATGCTCTTTAAATAGGAAGTTCTTAGAAAATTAGGGCAGCTGTTTGTTTGGTTGGTTAGTTGGTTGTTTTTTTGATTTGAGTTTTATTAAGAGATTGAACTCTCTGTAAAGTTAGCCAACACAAATAGACGGGCCCATTTGGCTTATTTTGATAGGGGCCATTGATGGAATAAGTTTGTGAGCAATGGTGACACTGAGGTTTACCACAGTGCCATGGGGAGAGCCTTTTTATTCCATTGTAAAACTTTTCTCCTTTTTACTGGAACAGACAATAGGTTTCTCTTCTTTTCTTCCCTTCCCTCCCCTGAAAGGAATGTGGCATGGGGAGGGGCTTTCTCCTTTTCACCTGGCAAACAATGGAGGATCCTGTGTCTTATCTTCTCTTCCTGGCAAGGCATGTGGCCAGCAGAGGGGCTTTCTCTTTTCTACTGGAGAAACAATGGAGGATTCTTTTTCTTATTCTTCCCTTCCTGGCAAGGCATGTGACTAGGGGAGGGGCGTGAGGGCCGGGGCAGGCTGAGTGACAGCCAATGGCATGTGAAGACATGCCTACAAGGCATGTGACATGGGAGGGGCCTGAGGCCCTATAACTACAGCTCCTGGGCCTCAGAAGGGGGTTCGTGGATCTTCTGGACCGAGGAAGCCTCGTTTTCACCTCTGATCCCTACTGCCGCCATTTTGCCCAGGACAATGTGGACTGTTGACTCCTCATCTCAGCACAGCTTTTTCCGCTGCCGACCGCTGGATCTCCCTGAAGCCCCTTGGACATTTCAGGAAAGGATCACTGGCTGTTACTCCACTGGTTTGCCTACCCTGAGCCCTATTCCACTGCCCCTGGAATCCCAGAGGTGACCTGGTTTCCCTTGAATAAGGCACCCCCTCATGCTTGTTTATTTCCCAGCTGTCTACAGTTGTCATTGTTTCATTGTTGTTGATACTGTTATTGTAGTTGTTCAACATATATAGATATAGATATATATACATGTCTTGGTTTAAGACCAGTAAAGGGTTATTTATCACTCCTTGGACGAGAGATTGTTAGAGATGTAACAGGATTTATTTATAAGGGGAAAAAATTTAAAAAAAAAAAAAAAAGGGAACAGGGAAATATAAAACGGGAAAATAATTTGTGTGCAAGTGATATTAACAGTAGGGAACATAAAAAACAAGACTTCCCCCTCCCACATGCAACGAAATGCACTCCCAGCATGACGGAGAATCCCTCAACCCCAAACTTCACCAAAAACACCAATCCCCCAAAAAACGAAAGTCCCAACAACAACAAAATATGGGTAGAAATGGTAGCGACATCTGCCAGCTATCATCGGGGAAGGACGGGCACCGATATTCCTGAGATCAGCTGGGCTGAAGGTCGGGAGCGAGGCGCCGGAGCAGCAGAGATTCCAGGGGGCGAAGCGAGGAAGAGAGAAAGATCCCTTTTGCGCTGTAGCTTTTAAAAACTCCGGCAGTCCCTCCTCCGGTAGTTCCCCCCTCCGTCCAATGAGGTAACGCTCTGAGCTGTTGGTCCCATCTGTCTTCCGGGAGAGCTGGTGACTTACGTCATCCTCAGGGCAACCTCCAGACCCCCACATGGCTGCACACGGCCCCCGGCCCCAGCAGGGAACTGGGTAGGTGCGCTACCATGTGCCACATCAGCACTCCGGGACCCCCTCTCCCCCCACCAAACAGGCTGCTCCATGCCACCGGCACCACCTCTCCTACGTGCTTCCGTGGCCAGCACCACTCCAGCAGCGGCAAGAGGGGCTGCGGGGGTAAAACCACGCCGCCGCCGCCGTCGCCCCGCCCCCATCTCAGGAGAAAATGGAAAAATTCAATTCATACTTCATCTTAATTGACGCAGGACACACAGTCAACATTCTTGCCTTGGGAGAGGGACTGCTGAATGTACTGGGCAGAAGAATCCAGGCACCCCTCTGAAGGAGCTGGCAAATGGAGTGGTGGAATACTACTTAATGTCATTTACCAAGAGGAATGAGGCACTGGGGTTCTTCTGTCTATGTTGCACTGAATGGAGCCTTCTCCAATGTAAGTTGTTTTAGGAGGAGGAAGGACACCTGACTGATATCTCTCAAAACCAAAACATTTTGGTTTGGCCTCCATTCCAGCAAAGAGTGTCATCTTCCAGAGCAACAGCACAGTGGTCATAATGAATGAGGCTCCAAAGGTTCAAATTCTGCTCCCATCTGACCAGTGTCCCAGTACTGTAATACCCAGATAGCAAAAATCACGAGTCAGCTCTTACTCTCTCTCCAGCAATTTGCTTGAGCCCAGGCAGGTCCTGCTTTCAAACTTTCCTCAGCAAACAGGAGGGATGCAAATTTCTCCTGCAGGAATGAAAGGTGAAACTTGTGTTCGGTCTCTTCATTCCAAACTGGGACTTGAATACCAGCTTTACATTTGTGAAATGCTAGATGAATCAGGAGAGCTGGCAGGAACAGGGAATGTATTTTGGGGTGGCTTTTTTTTGGGGGGGAAGAGGGGGGGGTGGCCAATGGAGTCCAATTTACAACCCAGGATTGAATGTTTGGGGGTTTGGAATTCAGCGTCCCAATTTTTACGTTCTTTCTACTCTGAAATATATTGAACAAATTAAAAATAGTATTGAGTGTACCTAAATGGCACAGCACAACGCCTTGAACAGACAGTTAAAACCTGTCCATGACTTTCTGGCATAAGTGACTAAGTGCAAAATTGGAAAGTAGGTTTTCTTGAACAGCTCCTAGACACTCCCCTCTGCTACACCAAAGAGTTACACTGGGCTGACAAAATAAGAAAAAGACTGAATGCAGAGAGCAAGTTGGTTTGAGCTAGCAAGAAATATACCCATGTAACTGCTCAGAGGCAGATGAAGTTATATTTTGTGGCACACTCTGACAAAGAAGCTCCCAAGTTTCCAATATTTGACCAGGAGTATCTAGAGCTACTTCAGGGGTCTTTATGAGCAGATGAGTGCAGGAAAGCTGGAATGTGACACTTTCCTTGGCAGGGGCAGCCTGCAAACAACTGCTCCCTGAGTATTCCTGTCTTTGATTCTAAAGTTAAAAGATGGTTGTACACTTTCTTTTTCATGTAATTTTTTAATTAGAGAAAAGAGGGAGTAAGGTTCCGTGCAAAACCAGTGCACCTTGGTCTGAGAGCACCACTGTGGTGAACACGTGGCATTGTTTATGTGATTCACAGTAAATGATTAATGTGGAAAAGCTGCATTTGAACAAGTGAGATTGATGATAGCTTTACAGGCTATTTTTGTGTAATTTAAAACAGTGCCTATGCTGGATGGTATAAAGAAGGAAGATGAGACAACCAGTGCTGTCAGCTTTTCTTACTCCTCATTCAGTCTTTGGTCATGTCCTGCCTCTGCTCTAGAAAGCCAAGAGCACAGATGAAGAATGGAAAAACAGAAGACTGGGGGAGAATTACGATCTTGATCACACTGACACATGTAGAGATATTTGAGCTCCCTCTTCCACATTAAACCTGGAGCTTTTAGCACCAGGAAGGTTGAGTGATGGTGGGTACAGAGGCACTTGAGGTCACTGGATGTGTGCTGGGAGGAGAAGGGAAGTGCCCAGATGCAATTCAGCCATATTTGTCTGGGCCTAAAGTAACAGAGGCACAGTGTTGACACTCACTGTCTTAATAATTTATAAGGGATGTTGGAAATAACAGTCAAAATGCAAGCAAGAGACTTATCATGGATTACTTCAGTCAGAAAGCCAGTTTGAGCTGATCTCCTGTGGACAATAATGAATTTCCTTAATGTTTCTATAAATAATAATGTTGTCTTTGCAAAAGAGGAAGTCCAATACCCAGTGCAAAGTAACTCGATAGTGGGTATAAATCTGCCTTATGAGAAAATGTTAGTTACAGATTCCAAAAAAGTGAAGTTGTTGAGGTACCAGAGATCACAGTCAATTTGTATTCACTCTATATGAATGAAATATGGCAAGGACCAAAAATCTGCCATAACTGACTGAGCATATGCATTTGAAGTGGGAAGGCACTCAGAAAAATCAGGAATTGTTCAGCAATATTGTTCTGGTTCCATGAACAAAAAATGGTTAAGTGGAACACCACCAGCAAAAAAAAAATCCCTAGTAACACAAAGAAACAATAAAACATGAAAGGATATATGAAGAACAGAAAACAAGATCTCACCTCAATGTAGTTGAAAAAAGATATTTTCTTAAGTCTGTTAAAAGCCTAAACAGTTCTCTGTGATATAAAAGTTGATAGATAACTGTGCTAGATTCCTGTGACCAAATCATGAACATTGATATGAAAAATGTAGAAAGGAGGATAAGTACTCTATCTGTGGCAACTGAAATTCTGAGTTGGGCTATAGGGATTTTGTTAGCTGTAAGAAAGAAAGATATGAGCAATTTGCTAATTCTAAACAGTTTATGTCATGGACATGTAAATTTATTACCTATGGAGATATCTGAAGCATTATTATTAATTTCTAGCATTAACTGTGAGAATGAATGACTTTTGAAGTTTTGATATACAGTTGTTGTAATTTTATTTTCTGGAGTTTAACAGAAGGATTAGACAACCGTAGATGTTCACTAAAATACTGTGGTTAAAATATTCCAAATTGAAAAAAATTGGTCACTCATCATAAGATGCTATGCTGGTTTGAATGTGGTTCTTTCTTTCCTGGCAGCGGGGGGGCTAACTAGCAGAGGTAACGCCAGCCAGAAAAAAAAGTAGTAACAGCAAGAAGATGGCTGGAGAGGAGCTGTTTCTCTGCAACCCATGGAATACAGGGAGAACACAGGGTGTGCAGGAATCCACCTGTGGCTGTGGAGAGGGAGCCCACGCAGGAGCTGGAGGATGCAGGAGGAAGGCTGCAGACATGTTGGAGCCCACATTTGGAGAAGAGATCCTAGGAAAGACGTTGTAGCCTGTGGAGGAGGAGCCCACGCTGTATAGCAGAACTGTACCTGGTAGGATCTGTGTGGTTTGGGATGGGGCTCATGAATGAAGCAGTGCAAGCAGTGTTTAAAGGACTACACCCTGTGAAGTGACCCCAGGGCAGCAGAGTATGGAAGAGCTGTTGCCCCTGGGTTTGGACTCATGCTGGGAAGGGTCATGAAAGACTTTCTCTCGTGGGGGAAGCCCACGAGAAAGCCTATGAAAGGCAGGGAAATGGCTTCCTACCCTGAACCGGGCAGAAAACACCAACTGCCTGGCTTTCCCCTACTCCTGTTCCCCCTTTGTCTCTTGGAGGAAAAAAGGGAATGTGATATCTGTTGTAAGAAGAATAAGGTTGCCTTTAAGATGATATGTCTCATCTTGTTAGAAATAAATAAATCCTTTATTTTCCCCACTTAGAGCTTGTTTTGCCTGTGACAAAACCCTTCAGGTTTTTTTTCATTTTCCTCTCTCCTCGAGGAAATGAAGTGAGAAGGTGGCTGTGGGTGACTTTCCAACATCCAGCCAGAGTCAAACCATGACTGATGCATCAAGTGTGATTTCTGTTTCACTGGTATTTTTTGGTTTTATCTGTCTGTGAGTAGTTGGCAGAGAGATGGAAGAAGCTGGCTGCAGCCCTTGATATTCATGGATGACTTTAACCATCTGAGTGAGTTAACATGGCAGAGTACAGGCAATCCAGCAAGTTTCTGAAGACTGACAAGAACTACAGAGAAACCCCACATGTTCACAGTTTGCATATTCATGTGTGTGGTGGTTTGATTTTCAGCGAGTTGTGCGACAGCATATGTATGCGCATAACGTCCCGAAACCAGGATTCCGTGGCCGTGTGTAATTGAATATTCATGGGTTCCATATCTTCACAGATTTCATAACTCACGGGACCTGCCCAGACCTGTCCGCCTATGACTTCCAGGAGTGCTCTGTACTTCCTAACACTATGGATCCACAAGACAAGTAGGTGAGATGTGCTGTTGGTCCCGCTACTCATTAGCTAATGGGAAGAGATAGACAAGACAGGTTTATGCTACTTGCACAGGTGCATCAGAATAACAGGCAGCAGATAGAAATTGCAATGAAGAAAGTTTGAATAAATACAAGGAAAATTTTCCTCAGAAATATGTCCAAATATTGGCACAGGTTGTCCTGAGAGATTTTTATATCTCTCTTCTAGGAGGTGTTCAAAGCCTGACTGCACTGAGCAATCTGACCCAGTTGGACCTGTTTCGAGCAGATTGGGCTTGATGACCTTCAGCAATTCAACCTAAATTATTCCAAGACAGAAGTTAAACTGGTTGTTCTGTTTTGTAAACCTACAGAAATACAGAGAGAAACAAAAGGAAGAATTAATTTTAAAATAACATCTAATATAGCAGAGGAAAAACGTTACTAACTGAGATTTCTTAAATCTGTTATACAGTGAGTCCTCAGGTTTTGCAGGACTACAGGTCTGGATTGGTGCCATGAAGGCCATAATTCTCAAAGATAGTGGACTATATAATATTCAATTAAGCTCCACCCATCAGCCTGCCCTCCTCCAGGGATGGGACGCTGCCATGGCCAGGCTGTGCCATGCTTCTCATGGCTCCCTTCCCAGCTCCTTCCTCTCGCCACCACTGATGGGATGGGATAGGAGTGGGACGGGATGGGAGTGGGACGGGATGTTGCAACTATTAAACTGACACTTTTTTTCCCCTTTTTTTTCCTCTCTTTTTTCCCTGGCCTTGGCATGTGCAAGGAATTAACTTCCCTGGGTCATCCTAGAGTTTCCCCACTCCACACACCTGCAGCGCCCAGCCCCCTTCCGTGGCCCAGGGCTGCTTGCTCCTGATCCCAGCTGCTTGGGGGAAGATGAAGCTGGAAAGTTGCATTCCAGGTGCAGCCTTCGCTCTCGGCGTGTGAGTGGGAGCAACAAGAACACAAGCTGCCCGCCCTGGCCTGGCACCCATCCACCCCGCCCTGGCGCGGCACCCATCTGCCCCTGTCCAGCGTGCAGCACCCACCTGCCCTGTACCACCCCCTCCCCACAAAGCATCAGGGCTGCTGTCCCTTCCCTCCCATGCAGGGAGGAGCCATGGTCCCTCAGTAGCAGCCGCCATTTGGGAGAGGGAGGCTTTTCTCCCCTCTTTAATTCTCCAGAACAGTCCAAGCATGCTGGATGCCCATGGGGAATGCTCACATAAATTTGCACTCCACTGACTGTAAAGAGGCAATGGGTAGACTTTTTTCTTTTCTCTTTTTTTTTAAGGTTTTTCAGTCAGCAAACTTGGGGCCCAGTGCCAGGGGGCCCACGCAGTCTCAGCCCCTGGGATGGCACAGAGGTAGCACGGGTGCTTCCCCATGGGTGTGGAAGGTGGGAATCACAGGGCCGCCCTCCCTTCACCTCCCCAGCAACAAGGGGATCTGCAGGGGCTGCAGGGATGGGGGGAAGGTGCCTTTCACTCCCACTCTCATGCACAGACACACACAGTGGTAGCCCCCTCCTGCAGCCTGGCAGAGAACAATGTCAGCCATGCAAAACCACATGTTTACATTACACGCATCCTGGATGGGACCTGAACCGGAACCTGGACTGGGCCAGGTCAGGCTGTGTGGCATGCAGCTCCCAGCTCCATCCCCTTGTTCCCAGGCAGGGTTTATTTACATATTAATTAGCTTACTTACATATTCATGAGCTGGTTTTGCAGCATTTTGTGCACATGTGCACACCCTGCTTTTCACTGAAAAATGGAAAGCGAAGTATTGAATATGCAGAGAGGTGAACCATAGATAAGTGGGGGTCTTTGGTATCCCTTTAGCATACTTACTATATTCTCTCTGTAGTGAAGGTAACCAAACACAGGACTAAAATATTGGATGAGACAGGAAAACTGCTGCTGCTTGGACTTTTTTAAAATTGGGCAATCCATCCCTAATGTTGCTGTTGGCAGAAAAATAAACCAGAGAAACAAAAAATCATTTAGGGTTTTTTTAAAGATCATTGAGTACAACCATAAACCTAACATCACTAAGTCCATCACTAAACCTTGTCGCCAAGTGTCTTGTCTACACATTTTCATTACCTCCAGGGACAGTGACTACTGCTTCTCTGAGAAGCCTGTGTCAATGTTGGAGAAACCTTTAGGGAAATTTTTTTTCCTAACATCCTATCTAAATCTCTCCTCTTGACCTGTCACTTGTTACTCAGGAGAAGAGGCCAACCCCCACCTCACTACGACCTCCTTTCATACAGTTGTAGAGAGCAATAAAGTACCCGCAAGACTTCTCTAAGCTAACCAACTCCAGCTCTCTCAGTCACTTCTCACAAGACTTGTGCTCCAGCCCCTTCATGAGCTCCATTGCCTTTCTCTGAACAGGCTCCAGCACCTCAATGTCCTTCTTGTGGTGAGGGGCCCAAAACCGGACACAGTACTCAAGGTACAGCCTCACTAGTACGCAGTACAGGGGGACAATCACTGTCCTGGTCCTGATGGCCACACTATCGCTGATGCAGGCCAGGATGCCACTGGTCTTCTTGGCCACCTGGGCACAACAATGTCTCATATTCAGTTGGTTATCAACCAGTACTCCCAGGTCATTTTCCATTAGGCCTCTTTCCAGTCACTCTCTCCTCAGCCTGTAATGCTGTAGGGTGTAGTTGTGACCCAGGTGCAGGACCTGACACTTGGTCTTGTTGAACCTCATACAATTGGCTTTAGTCCATCAATCCATGATCTGATTTTGGTTGCACTGGGTCTGTGCTTGGTAACTCTATACTTGAGATACCTCTTTCTTTCCTCCTACTAATCCTCTATTCTCATGACCGTTGCAGGAACTAGATTGTGTGGCCCTCCAATTGCTGAACTTTGACACTTTCCATATTTACCTATTTTGCTCAAAAATGCTGCAATTCAGTATGGTAGAATGAGAGGCATTATTGTCACATGGAAACCACTTGAAGAGAAAGGAAGGCGAAAAGAAGATTCTGCCCATATTAAAAATATTAGTCTTATTTTTGTGGATGTGACGGTTTTCTTATCAACAGAGATTCTAGTACCTACATATTTGAATTAATAACACGGCATGTATGCTAAACTAAACACACTAAATATAGGGTCATCATTACCTAGGAACTCAAGTGAAAATTCAGATATCCTGAAATCTTCATGAGATGTGACTCAAGGAATTTAAAGTCAAGCTCTGAGCATGGTGATAAGTCTCCTGCCTGAAGAGCTAAACCTTTGTCTCATGCCAGAGGTGCCTGAAACTTTATGTGTAGATGGATGTTGCAAGTGTACCGTTAACGCTCCAGATCTTACTCTTAGTGAAATCTCCTTTTAATTTCAGATTCATAAAGCTACCCAGCAAACTAACCCAGAGCACTAAAGTTTTTCTGGAGTGCTGTTCCCTTATACAGCGATCTCCCAGAATTCGCTGAGGGTCAGGTCTGGGCAGGCCTCGCGAGTTGTGAAATCCATGAAGATACCAAACCCATGAATATTCAACTACTCCCCGCCTGTAGCCATGTACTCTCCACTAATAAGATCTGGAGGGGCAGTCCTGGGAGTGTGGCTCACACTTTAGCACCTCATTAAGGTGGAGGAAGCACGGAGGTCGTGAAATCCAGGGTCTGGGACATTCTGCACATGTGCGCAGTCTCACAACTCACTGAAAATCCAACAGTGATTAATTGAATACGTGGATATGTGTTGGGACACTATTTGAGTAAAACCACTCCCTTTGATTAAAAATTGTGTATCTCTTCTTAGGAAAATCAGGACTGTGGGCAGAAATCTTTAGTGTATAGGGCAAACCCCAGCAGGTCAGGCTTGTCTTTGTTCTCTGTAGGCTAATATTAGCTAATGAAACCTTCTGCAGAGAAGATCTTCATATATGATGAAACTGAAACAGACTGAATTTTTGGTTTAGGTGCAAAGTGCCTAAAGCCCATTAAGGACATTGCAACCACTTCAGATAGTCGAGACTTTCTGTGTTTTGTTGATCAATCTGCCTTTGATTTAGATACAAATGCTAAACTGATTTTGAGTTCTCATTCCATTCCATAAAACCCCTAGATTACAAGAATACATGTGTCAGTATTTTACCTGTTCAAACTCAGAGATTTGAAAAAATTAGTTGAAACATTTTTTGAGAAGACCTATTGGTTGTTTTCGTTAGATTTCCAGTTTTGGGGTCTTTTTCTTCTTTCTCCAAAAAAATAGCCTTAACTATGCAAGAATGCAAGACCTTATCTTTTTCCGAAGACCTCCTCTTCTGTGCTTGCTACATTATACTACTGCAATTTCTCAAGGAGTGATATGATAGTTTTCAGCAGAGGAAGGTTAACTGTACTTAGCCAAATTATGGCATTTGAAAAAGTAGGCTGTATATAATTTCTCTGAATGAGACGGATGTATTCAGAATGCCATGTTAAGCTTCCCTGAAAATTTTATACAACACTCAGATCAATATGAGTTAAAGTACAGGCAGGGGAGACAAAGAGGGTGTGTTGCCCTCTATGTCAATAACCAGCTGCAGTGCACAGAGCACTTCCTGAGGATAGACGAAGAGTCAAATGAGATGTTATGAGCTCGGATCAAAGGGAAGGCACAGGTAACATTGTAGTAGGGGTCTGCTACAAGCAGCCTGACCAGGAAAATTCAGTGGATGCGTCCCTCCATAGACAGAGAGGAGCAGCCTTGTATTTACAAGTCCTGGTCTGTGTGGGAAGCTTCAACTACCCAGATAACTGTTGGAGGGACAACACAGCCAGGTATAAGCAATACAGGAGATTCCTGGATTGTGTTAATTGCAATTTCCTTTTCAACTGATAGAAGAGCCAATAAGGAGAGATGTTATGATGAACCTCACTCTCATCAACAAGAGTGGCTGGTGGGGAACTTGGTTCTCAAGGGCAGCCTTGGCTGCAGTGGCTATGAAATGGTGGAGTTCGATATCATTAGGGCAGCAAGGAGACTGTACAGCATGCTCACTACTCTGGACTTAGGCAGATCAAACTTTGGCCTCTTTAGAGAACTGCTTGGTAGAGTACCATGGAATCATGCCCTGGAGAAAATTGGGGCCCAAGAAACCTGGCTGATATTCAAGGATCACTTTCACCAAGGTCAGGAGTGATGTATTCCAACAAAGAGCAAGTCAGACAAAGCATCAGGAGACCTGTGTGGATGAACAAGGAGTTCCTGGACAAACTCATACACAAAAAGAAAGCCTACCGAGTGTGGAAGGATGGACGGGCAACCTTGGAATGTATTGTCTGAGCAGATGGAGACCACACTAGGAAAATTAAAGCCCTGATCAAATTGGATAAAGCAAGAGAATGTCATGTCATCTACTTGGACTTGTGCGAAGCAATAGACACTGTCCCATATGACACCCTTGTCTCTGAATTGGAGAAACATAGGTTGGATATATGGATCACTCAATGGATAAGGAATTGGCTGCATAGTCATACCCAAAGAGCTGTAGTCAATAACTTGATATCCAAGCACAGACCAGTGATAAGTGGCATTCCTCAGGGATCAGTATTAGAACCAGCACTGTTTAACATATTTGTTGGTGACATGGCCAGTGGGATTTAGTGTACCATCTGCAAGTTTATCAGTGACACCAAGCTTTGTGGTCTGGTGTGACTGACATGCTGGAGGGAAGGAATGCTATCCAGAGGGACACTGACAGGCTTGAAAAGTGGATCTGTGTGAACCTCATGAAATTCAACAAGACCAAGTACAAGGTCCTGCATGTGAATTGGAGAAATGGAGGAACGGACTGATGACAGCCCTGAGAAGAAGGACTAGGGGTTGTCGGTTGGCAAGAACCTCAATGTAACCCAACAATGAGCACTTGCAGTTCAGAAAGTCAACTGTATCCTGGGCTGCATCAAAAGTAGCATCACCAGCATGTCAGGTAAGGTCATTCTCCCCCTCGATTCTTCTCTGGTGAGACCCCACTTGGAGTACTGTGTCTAGCTCTGGGAACCTCACCTTAAGAAAGACATTGATCTCTTGGAGTGAGTCCAGAGGAGGGCCACAAAGATAATCAGCGGGCTGGAACAACAGTCCTGGCTTACTGGTGATGTGCCAGAAGACTGGAAATTAGCTAATGTGACACCCATCCACAAGAAGGGCAGGAAGGATGATCCGAGCAATTACAGACCTGTCAGCCTGACCTCAGTCCCATGCAAAGTCATGGAACAGATAGTCTTGTGTGCTATTATGCAGCAACTACAAAACGACCATGACATTAGATCTAGTCAGCATGGATTTCGGAGAGGCAGGTCCTGCCTGACCAACCTAATGTCCTTTTACGATCCAGTGACTCGAGTGGTTGATGACAAAAAGGCTGTGGATGTTGTGTATTTGGACCTTAGCAAAGCCTTTGACACAGTTTCCCANGGATGGTGAAAGGACAAGCCCTATGGGGAGCGACTGCGGGAACTGAGGTTGTTCAGCCTGGAAAAGAGGAGGCTCAGAGGTGACCTCATTGCTGTTTACAACTACCTGCGGGGAGGTTGCCGCCAGGTGGGTGTGGACCTCTTCTTTCAGGCTGATGACACCAGAACGAGAGGACATGGCCTTAAGCTACGCCAGGGGAGGTTTAGACTGAATGTTAGGAAGAGGTTTTTCACAGAGAGAGTGATCTCTCATTGGAATGGACTGCCCAGGGAGGTGGTGGAGTCGCCATCCCTGGAGGTGCTTAATAGAAGACTGGATGAGGAGCTTAGTGACATGGTCTAGCTGGGCGGTGTTGGGCTGGATGGTCCTGTGGGTCCCTTCTGGCTCAGAGTGGCCTGTGCGTCTGTGAGGGAACTAGGTTTATGTTCACCACTCTGGGGTGTGCGTTTGGTCTCTGTACAGGCATTAGATGGTGAGTTGGATTAGATGATCCTTGTGGGTCCCTTCCAACTCATAGTATTCTGTGTGTGTGTGATCTGTGTGTGTGTGTGTGTGACCTCTCTTATCAAGACAGGCTGAAACAGTTGGGATTGCTTAGTTTAGAGAAGAGAAGGAAGCAGGGTGACCTTAGACCTTCCAATACCTAAAGGAGGGCTAGAAAGTGGCCAGAGAGGGACTCTTTACAGGGACATCCAAGGATTGGACAAGAAGGAACAGCTTTAAACTGAAAGGGAGCAGATTTGGATCAGATATTAGGAAGAAATACTTCACTACGAGGGTGGTGATGCACTGCAGAATATGTTGCCCGGGCAAATGGTGGATGCCACATCCCCAGAAGTTTTCAAGGCACTGAGCAATCTGGTCTAGTGGAAGGAGGTTAGATGGTGAGTTGGACTAGATGATCCTTGTGGGTCCCTTCCAACTCATAATATTCTGTGATTCTGTGAGGGTTGAAACTAGAAGATCCTCAGGGTCCCTTCCAATCCAAGCCATACTATGATTTTCCGATTCTATGATAAAGGTAAGGATCGGCATTTGCATGACTCAAAGTGGAAAAATGAGCTATAGAACATAATATTCTGATTATGTTAATTATCTAAACACATCTTCTGAGATGTGATTTATTTAGTTTCTCAAAACAGGTTATGATGCTTTTAGAGGAGCTGGACAAATGTGACATTGCACGAGTGTAGAGTAGATTATTCACCAACAAAAGAATGCAGAGATTTTGGTAACTGTATCTTTCTCAAGCTGATGATTTAAACCCTGCATTTCACAACTATTTCTTAAAATATTACAGAAAGAGTGGCATTTTAAAAACACTAATCCCCACCTGCCTGGATTTTGTCATTGAACTCTGTCAACAAATGTCTGCAATGAACTTTTGGAGCAATTTTACGTAACATTACACTGAAATATCTTACACATTTTCCCTCTTGCTCTTTTTTTTTTGCCTTCATGTTTCTCTTCATGTTTAAATGTGTGGCCTGTGGATGATTTTCAAAGATTCCAGAGCACAGACCTTCAGTTCAGACTCCCCCTGATAATGGAGGGCTCAGAGGAAGAATACCAGCAGCTTCGCTATCTCACTAAGGGTATACTTCAGCAAATGGAAAGGGAACATGATTTTTCTGGAGTTTGTCAATAAATCTCTAGATAAAACAAAAGAATTATGCTTGCACTTCAGGTCAGATCTTCTGAGAAATGCCTGCAAACACCAGCACATTGGAGAAATGTATTCAAGAACATTTCATCCTTGTAAAAATATTAACCTGTTACAACTGCCAAGGTCACTGAGACTCAGAGTGATCTTGTGGGCACAAAAGCTAAATATGTCTGGAGGCTACTATAATTAAATTATGAGCACTAGGAGAATAGGGAAAGTAGTTTTCCCCACAAATATTTATTTGAATTTAAAAGTTACTTTAGACATGACTTTGCACAGAAATCCTCCATATTCTGGTTGTTGCTTTTCTTTTTCTTCCTGAAAACATTAAGACACTGACCGGATGTGAGTGCTCAGGCCATCCCAATTTCCATAGCCTTTAACTTCAGCCCAGCTGTTGTGGTTTGACCCTGGCTGGATGCCAGAGATTCTCCCACAACCTCTCCTGGAGGAAAAAAAATTGAAAAATAACTTGTTACAAGCAAAGCAAGGCAAACTACAAGTGAAGAATATAAAGGATTTATTTATTAACTAACAAGATCAGAGCTTAATGTGAGCAGCATCATTTTAAAGGCAACCTTTTCCCCCCACTCCTCCTTCTCTTACAACAGATCTCATATTCTCTTTTTTGACCAGGAGACAAAGGGGGAACGTGGTAGGGGATAAGCCAGGCAAGTTGGTATTTCTGACCAGATCCAGGGTAGGAACCATCTCTCTGCCCTTCCATAAAGTTCTCTCTCTCCCTCTCTCTCACGAGAGGAAAAGTCTTTCATGACCCTTTCCCAAGGGAGATCTCGACCCAGGGATGACAGCTCTTCCATCCTCTGTTGTCCGAGAGTCACCGCACAGGATGCAGTGTTTTAAGCACTACTTTGCTACTTCATTATGAGCCCATCCCAATGTACATAACTCAGATCCTACCACAATGCAATTCTGTCACAAAATGTCTGTCCAAAGGATCTCTGCCAAGCTCTCAGCTCTGGCGGCCAAGTGTTTCTGGGCTCCCCAAAACATCTGCAGCTGTTGCAGCATGATTCTCCATCTTCAGTCGTGGCCTCAGGTGGATTCTGCATCACTGGGTCCTCTCTCTCTCTATTCCATAGGTTTGTAGGTAGACAGCCTGCTTTCACTATGGTCCATTCTACGAGCAGCAGCAAGACGCCTGGAAGAACATTTCTACCCCTTCTCTGGTCGGCCTGGGTGGGGGGCCTTCATGGCTTTCAGCTTCTTACACAAGTCCTGATCTGGCCATCTACTTTCTGTTACTAATTCTTTTTCTTTCTCTCCTATGTTGTTCACAGAAGTGCTGTTATCTGCTTTTCTGACCTTGAATCTCTGGCAGCAGCGGAGGCTCAGTCTGCCCCCCACACTGCCAGAGGAAAAAAACTCATTCAAACCAGAACACCAACTGAAGAAAAAAAGCAATATGTCTCAGGTTTGCATCAAACACAATTGGCCTTTTAGAAATTTGTAACTATCCATTTGCATCTCATGAAAAAAATCCAGGCAATTACCTGGTTGGAACAAGAAATATATTTTAAATTCCCACTAGGGCATGTCTGTAGATGAACCACCAAAATAAAAGGACAGTGACACCTGGATAAACTGCCTTGATAATCAATATCTACTTGTTTTCATATCAATGGATGTTTTGGGTGAAAAGCTTTAAAATTAATATTGCCTGTCCATTTGGAAACTCTCTTTTGTTTTGTCTAATTTTTAGCTTTTTGGATTTTATATAGTTTTCTTTTTTCCCTCCTGAAATGCCGAGCAAGCAAATTCACAGGCAATTACATGCAATATCCAAGCCCCTACTATATCAAGGCCTCAGCACAAAGTGGAAAAGACAACTTACACTACTCTCTTTTTATGGCTCTGATTACAGAAAAATTGACAAGATTGAGTATCAGGGAAATCAAGAGCTGACCACAAAATACAAAGCTCACACACGTGTGAAACTGAAGTACAAGTGGTGGTGATATGATAGGTTTTGCATGGCATATAAGATTGCTGTGCTTCCACACTAGGTGTTTAACAATTTCTTATTGTTGTTTACAATGCAGATATATAGAAGTAAAAATATATCCCAACAATACACAACAAAAACTCTCCAGCTGTGCCTCATGTGGTATTTCAACACACTCTATGTAAATAATATTCAGTATCTTAAAGCACAATTAACCTGTAGCTAGCTGAGGGATTAAACATGACTATTCTCAACTTGAATGACCCTTTCCCCTAAGTCAAGCTGCCCATTTAGTGCCCTTAATAAATACAGGGCTAATTTAAACCATGTGGCCACAAATTGAAAACATGGGCTTTTGAACTATGTATTTTCTTTCTCATGTTGGAACTCCTCCCTGGAGATAGACTCAAGTCCTATGATCTTGTAAAAGACAAATCTGTGTATCTTTTTAATTAAGTTTCATGATACATATTTTTTCAGCTCTATTGCAGAGGATGCACCTGAATGATGTATTCCGTTGACAGTATGCAATACTCTCAAAGGCTCTTGATTCATTTATCAACTCAAACTAATAAAAGGAGGATAATATTTCTATGAAAAAGAATGGGTTTTAAAAGCAGCTTGAAAGCTTGGTAGAATACATCAATTAAGTGTACATAGAAATTGAAGGAAAAATGGGAATCTTACTTTCTTTATACTATTAGAATTAATATAAAAATATTTAATCTGTCCTTCAACAGGAAATAAATAGAGTTCATTCCCAGCTTGCATACCTTGTGGCTTGAGCTGAAGAATGTTACACTCTAGTCTATATTCAACTACTGGTTTAAATTATAACCTTTAGAAAATAATCTACCATTCATTTTAATTAGTACCAACAATCACAGACTCAGTTGGAAAAAAACAACACAAAATACTAATGCAAAATTAAAAATGTTTCTGACTGTTTGGGTTTTTTTCTGCAAAAAAGATCAAAGAGTCTCATCTATTGGCAGCTTTGGTACTCTGCAACCTTAGGCTTCTTTCATGTTGATCCAAGGAAGGTTCACAACTAGTTTTCTCTAGTTGGTGGCCCGTGAGACACATCTGGACCCATCATTTCATTGTGGTCAGGAGGGACACAAAATGCTTTGCTAGACTATTTTACCACAAACTCTCATCAGTATCTTCTTCCCCTGAGACAAAATCCTTGGGTCTGCCTTTCCTACCACTGTTTGGAGATTTATCCCCGTGGAAAAAGCAGTAGCTGAAGTTCTTCTCCAGCACTGGGCCAGAGAAGGCAACTTCGATCTTGGATTTGATCTCAGATCCTATTGGATTCCTTGTCCGAACGTTTTCCTGTTTAATTCGGCAATCTTCAGTCACAGGATCCTGTCCTACTGATGGAATATTCTTGCCCTCAGCTGAAATGTTCAGTTGTCACTGAAAACAGAGTGGTAGGAAACAAAGCTGGACTAGATGATCCTTGTGGGTCCCTTCCAACTCATAATATTCTGTGATTCTGTGAAAATAAAGCAAACAAGGATGTTCTCCTCTGCAGATCTTATGTGCAAGCACTAGGATGCAGCCAAAACGTTTCAACATGACATAGCTGACAACACATCTGGCCTCTGAGGATTCAGTGGGCAGGTTTGCAAATTTTCAATTGAGGGTGTGTATTGTGTTTTTCTGCCAGACTGGTACCAGGGGTCATTTGTATTAGTTAGAAACTTGTCTTCATATTGTCAGCTTGGAATCTGTGCGAAGCCCTTGGATCAACAATATGTCTCTTCTACCAGTGATTTGCTGGAACAAAATAAGTAACATTAGGGCACAATATACCAAGGGCTTATGGTAAACAATCCGGCTTTGGTACTCATAAGATAAAAATATTGCAGAGTCAACATTTTATGAACTTTATTCCCCCTGAGCAGCAACATTCATTTCTATTTTGTTATTCTATCACACTACAACCAGCTCGATAAAGCTTCCCTATAAAACATAAATCTACAGCGTCATTTGCCCAGACATAGCCAATTTATGGTAATTTGCCAAAATGTGAAGATTTTTTAAAAACTATTCTTCTATTGCCTAACAATACACTGAATATACTGGGACTGTACAGTCATGTTAACAATATGGCCCCTATCCTTCTATCATTGAAAGAGTTGTCCATGGTGTATTTCTTGTATTTCTTTGCATCTTCTCTTTCACAAGGGTGTAGAATGAGAAAGGAGAAGTCTGTGTCTTCAGATCTTAAGAACAGATTTCGCAGGATATGATGCATCCAGTTTCCAGCTCTGCAATGCCCAGAGGCAGAGTGCAAATAACAGTCCTGTTCACCCTTGGGAAGATAACAATTGGGCTGTCCAGTATTGCTTGTCTGAGTCACTACGTACTGTCACAAGTTTAATGAGAAATAGTCTATTAGTATACTCATCTTCCTCCACTAGCTTTTTCAGTTTTAAGAAGCTGGCGGGGAAGAGGTTGACAGACTTTCCTAAATAATCTGTTTTTTTCACAAGATTCAAAAATGATAACTGACAATTTTGCTCAACTAACCAGGAATGGAGTGAATACATTTTTGTGAATGTTCCTTGTTTTATGAATTGTTGTCCAGTTCCTATCCCAGTGCCAGGAGACTACATTTTTCCTGAAGAAGAAAAGCAGAAGAGGTAAATGCATGAGGTGGCTCAGTCCTACAACCCCTTGGTTCACAGTTTTATGCCTCTAACAGAAGAGTGGCCCCATGCAGTTTGCTGGAAAGTGGAGTCTCTGCTCGTGTGTCATAATTACATCACCTCCATGGCATCAGGAAAACTTTGGTATGACAGGAAAGTTGCCTTACCTCTGTTTGAAGGGCTGCCAAATGAAAACAAAAATGTTGCATATTCTTAAGTTACACATATGATATGGATCATTCTAGATGTGGTTCAATGGCTTCTTGAATGGGGCCCTTTCTGGTTTTCTAAAATTGCATGTTTTCTGAGCATCCTTTCTCTCAGACTTGTCTCTGCATTTGTCTTTCTTTCACTTCAGTGCTACTTATATACCTGAGGAATACCTACTGTCAACAAATAAAGGGAGATGTTGATGACTGCATATGGCAGAGCATCATCTATTAGGTACCAAAGCCTAAGTTACTATTTCTAGCAAATCCTCCAGCTTAGAAATGGAGGTTTGTCTTGATTTAGTTTATTCCTTATGGTATCAAAACGTGGTGACAGCTTAAAAAAGCAAAAGAGCATAGTGCTTCAGGGAGCAAAACCAGAGTACAGCATTTTTAATGGTTTTCATTATATTCCAGCGCTGTTGGTCTTTTTTTCTTAGTATTCACTCCTCATATTTTTCTTTTGTTAGTAGCCAGTTGACAAGGGGAAGTTCTTAGCTTTGTAAATTTCAGTGAGAAACATTTTGTTTATCAGAGCTATATAAAGAGCTGTTAAGTGGGTCTTATTAGCTTCAGCTTTTGAAAGACCCATTCAGTTAAAGTGTATCACTCCTGTTTTTCTATGCTCCCACCATAGTTGTGCCAGTAGAAATTTCTTGCCTCTATGCAGGGGAGAGAGATGGCATCAGAATCCATGAATGGAAATCCTGTGGACTGAAACATTTCTGTTTATGAGCAGTGCTAAAAACAAAATAATAGAGCAAAAGCCTGAGCAACCTGATATGCATAGTCCACACTGCTTCCAGGGCTTACAAGATACATTCCAGCTCCAAAACCTGTAGGATAACTCTTCCACCCTGACTGTATTGGGTAAAGGTGGCATCTGCTGACCTGAGATACAGGACATGGAGAAGTGGTTTGGACAGCACTGTGTCTGGGATGGAGGGTCCACTTACATGAACTTGTGCACTGGGTTGTTGTTTGAAAGGAAAACATTGATATAAAGTCACGCATTCAAGGGAATATTTTGAGTTATGTGAGACTTCCAGCCAGCTCCTGTTGGAACTTCCAAAAAGTCTTCTGACCCTGCAGCCTTCAGAAACCCGCTACGGGATTGAGGCCCAAGGAAACCCTCAGTAAAACTAACAGTTCTGATAACATATCTATGGGAGCAAATTGACAGACAGGAAGAGCAGCTCGTTTTTTTCATCTAGTTTTGGGTGATATCTGTCTGGAAACAAATGAGATTGANTGGTTTTCTAAAATTGCATGTTTTCTGAGCATCCTTTCTCTCAGACTTGTCTCTGCATTTGTCTTTCTTTCACTTCAGTGCTACTTATATACCTGAGGAATACCTACTGTCAACAAATAAAGGGAGATGTTGATGACTGCATATGGCAGAGCATCATCTATTAGGTACCAAAGCCTAAGTTACTATTTCTAGCAAATCCTCCAGCTTAGAAATGGAGGTTTGTCTTGATTTAGTTTATTCCTTATGGTATCAAAACGTGGTGACAGCTTAAAAAAGCAAAAGAGCATAGTGCTTCAGGGAGCAAAACCAGAGTACAGCATTTTTAATGGTTTTAATTATATTCCAGCGCTGTTGGTCTTTTTTTTCTTAGTATTCACTCCTCATATTTTTCTTTTGTTAGTAGCCAGTTGACAAGGGGAAGTTCTTAGCTTTGTAAATTTCAGTGAGAAACATTTTGTTTATCAGAACTATATAAAGAGCTGTTAAGTGGGTCTTATTAGCTTCAGCTTTTGAAAGACCCATTCAGTTAAAGTGTATCACTCCTGTTTTTCTATGCTCCCACCATAGTTGTGCCAGTAGAAATTTCTTGCCTCTATGCAGGGGAGAGAGATGGCATCAGAATCCATGAATGGAAATCCTGTGGACTGAAACATTTCTGTTTATGAGCAGTGCTAAAAACAAAATAATAGAGCAAAAGCCTGAGCAACCTGATATGCATAGTCCACACTGCTTCCAGGGCTTACAAGATACATTCCAGTTCCAAAACCTGTAGGATAACTCTTCCACCCTGACTGTATTGGGTAAAGGTGGCATCTGCTGACCTGAGATACAGGACATGGAGAAGTGGTTTGGACAGCACTGTGTCTGGGATGGAGGGTCCACTTACATGAACTTGTGCACTGGGTTGTTGTTTGAAAGGAAAACATTGATATAAAGTCACGCATTCAAGGGAATATTTTGAGTTATGTGAGACTTCCAGCCAGCTCCTGTTGGAACTTCCAAAAAGTCTTCTGACCCTGCAGCCTTCAGAAACCCGCTACGGGATTGAGGCCCAAGGAAACCCTCAGTAAAACTAACAGTTCTGATAACATATCTATGGGAGCAAATTGACAGACAGGAAGAGCAGCTCGTTTTTTTCATCTAGTTTTGGGTGATATCTGTCTGGAAACAAATGAGATTGAAGGACAGTGAGAATTTGCCCTTTGCCAGGAAACTCTGCCATTTTGCCACCTTTAGCATGAAAAATTACTCTAGAGTTGAAATTCTGCCAAGAAAGTGCCAAGTGCAGGTTTTGTATCAATGTTTCCAGAGGTCAGGTCTTTAAATATGTTATCTAGTCTCATCTTTATTTCATGCATTTACTGTAGTTGAATGCTTTAAAGATTAAAGAAAGGAGTAGTCAACTACAGCAATAGGGAAAAAATAAAAATAAAAAAGCCTTTATCTTCACAGCTATCTATCCTTTTTATGCCCCTGTTCCCTAGGATAATTTTCCAGTTTGGAGTTCAATGGCCATATATGATTTTAAAGATCTTCTTTAAGAAGTCTAATCCTCACAGTTGTAACAACATACAACAGACTCATATAAGGACAGTAAAATCCATGGAGTAGTGTCGTGGTTTGACCCTGGCTGGATGCCAAAGATTCACCCACAACCTCTCCCGGAGAAAAAAACAGGCAAAACAAGGCAAGCTACAAGTGAGGAATATAAAGGATTTCTTTATTAACTAACAAGATCAGAGCTTAACGTGAGCAGCATCATTTTAAAGGCAACCCTTTCCCCCCACCCCTCCTTCTCCTTACAACAGATTTCANATATACTTTTTTGTTACTACTTCTTTTTTCCTTTCTTAAATATGTTAGTCACAGAAGCATCTCTGTCTCTGCCTGCTCCATGACCTTGGTCTCCATGGCAGCAACGGAGGCCCAGGCAGGAGCTGTTAGCCCCCCTCGCTGCCAGGGGAAAAAAAAACCTACCCAAACTAGGACAGGTAGACTGACAGGAAACCGGAGAAGTGCCATCACTGAAAGTAGTCATCATTGACGTGATAAATCTTAACTGATTTTGTTACTTCACTTGAACTTGCCCCAGTGCAAGGAAACAGAGTGGATGATCTCTTGAGATCCATCCTATCCCTCCACTCTACGATCTCATTGTCGGTTTTCTAGTGGCAATGTAGTGTTTGTTATTATTTTATGCTGTGCCAAATAATGTAGCAACTTTTGTAACATTAAGCTTCTATTTTAATAAGCAGACACCCTTATGGGAACCCAAAAGACTGTAAGAAGAGGTTTAGAAAACATGACCTACAAGGAAAGGTTGAGGAATAAGGGTTTGTTTTTATGGAGAAGAGACAAAGGGGGACATGATATGTTTTTGAGAATGCAAAGACTTCAACAAAGAGAACAGTCATTATAATGGTTCCCTGTGGCTGTCAGGGAAATGACAACAAGAATTTAGCTTAATTTGCAGCAAGGAATATCCAGGTTCCATGTTACAAAACAAATTCGCAGCTTTGAGGATGATGAAACGTAGTTTGCTTAGGGAGGCTGTGGCTCTCTCCTCTGCTCATCTTCCAGAGCAGGTGAGAATAACATATGTCAGGGGTCATATACTACTTATTGCTACAGCAGTACAGTGGATTATATCAAGTTGAACCTCTTTCAGTCCTTTGTCTATGAAAAAACAGGAGCCATTGGTGAATTGCTACCCATTCTGACTTCTGGTAGGTTGGCTTTGAACTGGTGCATGTGAGAAGTAAAGTCCTCCAAAGCCCTGGCTTTCTGACACCGCAGCCCTCTTGCCCGGGTGTCCAGTGAGCTGGGCGTTCTTTGAACACGGAGCATCTTCAAGGGTGTAGGTTACGCCCAGGTCCCCAAGCATCCCTTTCAGTCTGCTTGCTGGATGCTGCAATGTGCCCAAGTTAGCCACTTCAGCCACAGCAACCTAGCTGAGTTGTAGCCAGCCTTCATGGCTTGAATAAAGCAACACCTTGCTTGCTAAGGGATCAGGTAATTGCTCAGATGGACAGCTTCAAGTACTGTAAGTTAAAGGGGTTATGGATGAAGTAAAACCTGCCAAAACACCCAGTCTGCTCTCAGCTCAGCAGAGCACTGCTCAGTGTAGCCCACCTGAAAGGCTCATCCAACAGCTGCTCAGGTTAGCACGCACCACAATGCTCCATGAGACAATGTCCTCTGGTCTCCTAGCTGAGGACTACCAGGATTCCCTGGAATACAGAATGCTGGGTCTGGCAGGGCTTTTCAAGGAAGGGTGGTATATGCTTCCTCTGTTCTCTCCCCTGAGGACTGCATGTGGCCACTTTCAGAGATGGGATACTAAGCTAGACAGGATTTTAGTTCAACCTAGTATAACCACACTTTGTTCTTACCCTCTTCATGTTCAGCACCCCGAAGAAAAACCACAGAAGAGAAAAAAAAGTTTTAGACTGTGCATGTCTGGGAGAGGCTGGTTCCTTCCCACCTGCTCCTTCCTGACAGGTTTGTGATTCCCCTTTCACATCTCATCACATCTGTGATGCTAAGGCAAGGAGGTCCAGCTCAAATTGATGGGGAATTCACAGCTTATTCTGAGTTGGAAGGGACCCACAGGATCATCTAGTTCAACTCCCAAGCAAACGCCCACCTAGGGATCAGGCCCACAAGCGTGGAACAATGGGCACCACACTCCATCCACCCAAGCCTTCCACCATCTAGACCATGTCACTGAGCTCCTCATCCAGTCTTCTCTTAAACACCTCCAAGGATGGCAACTCCATCACTTCTCTGGGTAGACCATTCCACTGAGGGATCATTCTCTATGTGAAAATCTCTTCCTAACATCCAGTCTAAACCTCCCCTGGCATAGTTTAAAGCTATGTCCTCTTGTTCTGGAGTAATTCCTCCTCGCTTTCCTAGTAGGAGAGTTAAAACTGTCATGTACAGCCTTGGCAAGATTTCTTTTGTCATTAAAATTTACTGGAAACACAGCATATATACAGATATCAGTGCTTGAAAATCTAGGAATTATTTTTTCTAGACGCCACTTCAGGGAAACACTTCTGACACTGAAAAGCCGAATCCACATTTTCCCTGCAGTAATAAAGCACCATAAATAGATTTCTTGGTCAGGCACTACCTTATTTACAGCAATGAACTCCCTGCAACTGCTCAAATCCCAACAAACTATTCACTTTGGAAAACAGATTGCCCTAAACACCTGTCAGTAACAATGATCTAGAAACACAACTTGATGGCAACCACCAATACATAGATTTCAGGCACAGCACCATCCTGTACAGAGTTCCTAGTATGGAAACATATTTTGGTAAGTGTGGAGAAAGGCTGAATTAACACAGCAGGAGCTCAGCTGCTCAGGTGTAGGTCTCATAGACTTCTTTTCCTCAGCATTACCCAGTTCAGCTGGAGCTGAATTTCATCCAAAATGATGCCCCAGCTTGTTCTGTTTGAGTCACAGCAGCAGCAAGGCAGGGCAAGCAGCCCTATGAGGAGGAGGCTGCCCCAAAGGGTAAATGTGCTCAACCTCTGGAAGCTGTTGCTGGCACCCAAATAAAGCAGCTGAACCAGGGATTTGAGCAGGCAGCAGTGTCTGAAAAGAACAGGGCCCAGGCAGGGGACTCATGGGGTGAAAGAGGCATGGAGGGAACATCAGGCTCCATAATGTCTTTTTTGAGACTACTGATGGTAGCACAGCCACTACAGAGCCTGTGTAGAGCTGATATCAAAGGAGTCTTTGTTGTAAGAGTTTTGCAAAACAGCTGTGTATTTTTAAGGTTTTCATTATTAAAATATTTTGCAAAGACTTCTTCCAAAACTTCCCTGTTCTGTAGAAAGAAGCTTGGCAGGGCAGGACGCTGAAATGCCAGACCCAGGTTTCAGCAGGTCCTGCAAGCAGCTGACACAGTATAGTGGCTAATGATTCTGAGCCATGCCAGCTCTGAAAGAAAACTAGAGCTAATTTTAAGCTAATTCTATACTCAATGTGCCTATTGGTCTGGCCACAGGGAGCCATCTACAGATCATTTCAGTCTTGTCATTTTCTTTAATGTTTATGTGCCTCATTTTAGAATACAGCACACCCAGTTTTTCAAGTTCAAAATCTATTCTGAATTAATTCGTACACTAGGCAGTGAGAAGACCTCAGTACAGCTAATGACTGATGATGATGATTTATAACCTGAAGAGTATTTCTTTCTTGCATTCCTTTGCACATTTTGATCAATCTTGTGCAGTAAAAGCACATTTTAGTAGTTCAGTTCAACTTCAAATGGGAAATGAGATCAGAAGCCAAGCAAGAATATTTTCTACATTTTATCAGATGTGTTTTGTGATAGTTAACTTTCCTCAGTTTCATATCTACATTTTTGTAACCTTTTTAACCCCTTCATCTCTCTCCTTCTCATACCCTGCCAGCTCTGGTTCATTTAAGCTCAAAAATTTTCCAAACTTGTAATGTCAAAACACAAATTTTAACCCATACAACAACTTTCCAATCCTGACAACCATGAAGGACTGGGTTTTTGAAAGAGGCCAGCTTTGCTCTTCAGATGAGAACGGACCCTTCATATACTGTAATAGGAACTAATAGAAAAACAATAACAACAAAAATAACAAGAAAATTTGGGTCAGTTCTACCCCATGGCTACACTCTTGGGGCCCCTGGATATTTATCCTCTGTTCTGTCCTCAAGTTAATTGCTGAAATTTTTAAGGTGCCCATATAACTTCAGAGAGAGCATTTTGCTGAGCAGGCCACCTTTGCCAGGATTTCGTCCTCTGATTAAATGTGGATATTCTGTACTGTTTGCTGAGTAAAGGGTATCTCCAGATGGGCAGGTCTGACTCTGCAGACTGCACTGCAGAAGGAGATATTACAGCCTTTTCTGCCTCTTGAGAGTCCCTTGTGTGCACATTCAGCCATATGACTTCCCATTCCCCTGGAATTGATTCAAGTTGCTAAATCAACAAGACTAGTTCACAAAGTCCTTGACTGAATTTATCCTCCCGTGTTTTTAATAGTGCAACAAGAACCGGACATTACCAAAACTTGGCTCTGGACCTTCCTGAGACCTAAGTTTGATCACCACTGAGATGGATCTAGGAGTTGGCTCAGAACTCATCTGTGGGCTGGAGAGTTGCTGTCAATCTTTCTCCTTTGTCGCTATCCATTTGGGGATGACAGCAAGGTGTTCTATCCTGCTACAACTACTACTCTGCTTGCAGCTGAGCAGCTGTGTGGGCATCTCCTGAAGAACCTCTATGAGCATTGGTGTGGGAGGCTGTGAGCCAGTATTTCACAAAGCCAAAGGCTCTTTCTGTGTCACTCCTTTTCCCACAAGGACATGCTTTGAAATGTGGAGACCCTCCATTTTTTACCACGTCTGAGCTCTTTGTAGCTGATACACTCCATGCCACCCCCTTGGTCACATGTTTTTAGGAGCACTGTCCTCCTCTCTGCTCTGTCTCCTTCACCCCACAAATATCACCTTGTGAGCCTAGCAGCATGTGACCCTTGCCACATGTCATTTTTCAGGGTCTTTATCAAGCCACCCCTGGTTCTTTATACCTGGATTTCTTCCAAGTGTTGCTCTACTGCCTTTCAGCTTTCATGGCAATATTTCTAGTGGTC
Organism: Pitta sordida; assembly: GCA_013390025.1. Taxonomy (NCBI): domain Eukaryota; kingdom Metazoa; phylum Chordata; class Aves; order Passeriformes; family Pittidae; genus Pitta; species Pitta sordida. Next base: position 118,732 of record WEKX01028978.1, read on the forward strand.
TCACTGCGACACCAGCCTTGCCACTCTCATTCACACAGGAGTCTCAGGCTTTCTGGATTGCTGATATTCCAATCTATAGTTTTTATTCTCCAAAGCCTGTATGTTTTCATTACAGCTCATTTGTCTTCTTTGTTTTCCTATGATGAGAAAGCTGTCTTTCACCCTAACTATGACCAGGTAATGGTTTTGCTCCCTTTTGTTTTCTCATAGAAGCCCTTTCGGCTTCTCCTAGACTAGAAGATATTTTTGTGTCTTCAATGAATATCAATAAGGTTATCTCTCTGAGGTGCTCTTCTTCTAGATCCCCAGGTGCCACTGTGAGTGTTCATACAAGAAAGTATTCACTCTCTGTATTTGTGACTTCCTTTTTGAGACTTGGAGAAGGTTACATCTTCCTGCTATAATTTCCCTTTTGTCACTTGGAAAGTGTGGTCATTTCATGCATGTATGGGATTTGATCAAGTTCCTTCATACCTGTGGGACTATGGGACTTTTCATGACACTCTGGGCAAGTGTCTAGGTTCATCTGAGCACATATACTAGACAAGGATTAAAACCCACCATCTGGTGGATTTACTACTTTCTGTTTTCTTCTCTCCAAGGTTCAACCACATAGTTGCTATGAGCAGTTTTCTCACTGACACTGTTAGCTGTATTCGCCTAATTTTTGTCCTAGGACTAGATTGGCCCTTTACTCTGAGTCAGGCTAAAATGATCAGTTTTCTCGTCTGTATTCTGCCACCCATAAAGCCCTTCTAGTCCTGTGTTGCACTGCATGCACAGCTCAGGTTAAACTGCTGTAACCTCAAAGAAGTGGTTTCAAAGCAGGTGAGGTGTATCTTGGCTCTGAGACAGTGAAACCAATGACAGCCTAGCCTGAAGCAATGCTGCTGATGCAGCAGTTATGAGCAATAATTTTGCCCTGGCAAAGTGCAAGTTGCTGAAGTTAATTTTACCCAGATTTAGGTAACCGCACACTGAAGGTGTGGCAGCACCTATTGGTATTTCCAGCCGACATTCTACCCAAATACTTCAAGTCCCTGGAAGGTTTCTGCAGATGATGCTACCACTTCTCCTCCTGCTATCACCTGAGCTATACCTGCTACACTCACTTGAGTATATGTACCTATATTGTAGTCATCCCATCTAGGATAACCCTGCTTTGGTTCAACCTCATCTTTTGAACCCTAAGTCAGGAATTAATTTGCCGCAGGTTATCAGGGCTCGTGTTGCGTTTGGGGTCTATACGCCCTTACACTTCCATGGGAGCCCTCAGGCTTGGCAACTTTCTTCTTCCCATTGTGCCCAGTGCCTCTTAAAATGCTCTTTTGCAATTGTCTTAACCCAGGAAGAAGAGGGCATATTCTCAGCAAACAGGCACCTGTCATGGACCCATTTCAAAAGGCCTTTTAGGACTCAACCCTGGGAAGTAATATGTTTTTTGAAAATGTTAAAAACATTTGAACCTCCCCCTTCTTGCATGGCATCTCCAGCCAAGACATCTTTCCAAGGTGCAAGATATACTAGAGGCAGCTCCTGCTCCACCCCAACCCAGCTGCACTTTTTCAGGTGAATCCTGAAATCCTGAAAGCAGCTCTCTCCAAAGAGGCCACCCAAGCAGGTGCTGTGTCCCCCCCTCCCCGAAGCCTGCAGAGACCTCAAAAGGGTGAAAGAGATGCATACCCAAACCCCAGCTCTCTCCTCTCCTGCCTTTGTTCTGATTGTGCTGACTCTGGGCACCGAGGTAGTGGGCAGCTTGCCACTCTCCAGATGGACTTGCTGCCTCTATTTTTCTCCTTCTTCCTTTTTCTTTTCCCCTTTTCTTATCCTTTCTTCAGGCTAAATCATAATCCCAGGAAAGTCAGTGACAAAACTCTCATCTGTTTCTTAAGGACCCTGAATAAATGAGCTGGGAAAAAATGGCAAAAGAGTTATAGTAGAATATTTGTACCACAGTGGATAGATGAAAACTTGAATCATCTCCCATAGTTTTGGCTGCTGTAGCAGCTGAACTAACACTGAATCCCCTAAATGCAAACTGAATTATCTGTGCTCTTAAGATTGCGTTGAAGGACCCAAATATATCTTTTTTTTCCCCTCGGAGTTCGTATGCAGCCCAATGTGTTAAGGTCAAGATCCACACTCCAGAGAGACGCAGATGGTCTCCTGAGTGATGTGTTTTCACTCTCTGAACATGAATATGAAAAAGCCTTCTTATTTTCCAAGCATATGAAAGTCAGTAATGTAGAACAATCTCAGGCAATCTTAATATGCGAATAAACATGTGTTGCAAGAGTTTATTTCGGTCTTGGTGCTCACTATGGATTCCTATGATTAAATGCTATCCGTGTACTATATATAATTGGTTTTATTATCAATTTTTCATCCTTTTTATTAAGGACCATCTCCACCCTTCGTGTCCCACAAAACACAGCATATCCAAGTCAATTGCCCTCTCTACATGACCTTTGCCATCAGGCAGTTTGCAAGTCCGTGCCCTTCAGGGCCTCTCTTCCCCCACCCCTCACCCAGGCAGAAATGGGGGACAGTGGGACAGCTCACTCCGTTACCTACAATGTGAGGGCCATCACTGGGTCCTAACCATGAGCAGGGTCACCATGGTGGTTTCTTTGCATTCAGGCTGCATAGAGAGGATAGTATCTGCTTCTTCTTCTGCTCAAAATAGTTATGTTTAAGGGGGCAGGAACAACTGTCAAAATGTTTTTAATAACCAGCACAACATTTGAGGCGTTTATATCAAGTCTTACTGTGCAAGTCAAAAGAGACCCATGGATTTCAGATTTGTATGAGACTGGAAAACTTATTGTATGTCTAAGATGGGTACAAAGCAGAAAACTGGGAGAAAAAGCTCTTAAGCAATTTTTCCCTCTAATCCTTCACCTGTACCAGCTGCTGGAAAACATCTTGCCAAACATCCTCTCTCATCATGCTCACTACAGAAATTTCCTGAGCTTGTCCAGCCAACCAAAACATTAATTTCTACTAAGATACACACAACCCCCCACCTTTCACCAGCTCAAGTAACATTAAACGTTTTATTCAAACATAGAAAAACATAGAAATTCAGAACTGAGGCTGCTGCTTCTCTATGAGCTCTGTGTACATTTAACGTTTCTGGCTAAAGATGTGAGGTAAGGAAGAAGTGGAAGTGAGAACAGTGAATTCCATGTTGAAAGAGTCATACGCAGGTTTTTAACAGCATTTTAAGTGCACCTGAAGAATTTACAGTTGCATCCATTTTGTGTGTGGAAAATCGCATATGTGTGCTACTTCTCTGTGTACAACAAACAAGTAACTACAAATGCCTGTATAAAATGCCACCTCTTTATTAATTTACTGTCTTGCCAAACGCAAATAGACATGCCTGCAAATTCTGCAAAAGGGCTGTGAAGGAGTCCGTATTGAAAATACACCCTTTCATGGTCTTTAGATGTTTCCTCAGTTCATTCTATCTGTTTACTTCCCCACAATAACTAAGTCATGTAGGTAAAAGAAACCCTCTGACAGTCTGAGACACACCAATAATCAACAGTTCATTGGTTTTTAAGAGCAACAAAGTCCAGGAATTAATGTTACAAGAAACTTTATCTGGGAGCTGACTGACTAATGGGTGGAGCACGCCACAACGGCAGGCGTTTAAAATCCCAGCTGGCTGTGCCACACTTAGGCTCTTGAGTGTGAGCAGAATGTATTGCACTTTCCTTAAAAAGTCTTACAGTGCACTTGTTCCTCTATGAATTTTGATAACCACATTACATACCATGCATTTTAAAGCCCCCAAGACTCCAACCTGATGATTGGTGGCAATTTTTTTTAAGGGGGGGGGGGTGTTAAGTGAGATAAATATTTAGAGTTGTCAGTATACACTAACAATATTGTCTGAATATTGATGTTAGAACAATGTTTTTCTTCCAAATAGAAGGAAGAATCTTTCAGAAATCACAACATTCTCTTTGTTTTGTTTATTTGGAGGTTGTTGTTAGATCTGAACCCTAAGCCTGCTTTTAACTTCTTTTGACTCAAAGTTTATTTGTCTCTAAAGAAAAGAGGTTCCTAGAGACTTTTTTTGCCCAGTCAGAAAATGTATTGCAGTAGTGGCCACAATGTATAGGGTTAACAGAGAGATCTCATTAGTCACCTTAATTTTATTTTGTTTCTGATTCACTTGTCAATTTGGGGTAGATGTTTTATTGCCAAGTAATACCTATTTCCCTCCATTCCTAATGAAATGAGCTTATTGCAGTGATTATGGCAGTAGCCTGGCCCACCAGACCACTGAATATGACTCCTAGGCTTGCAATGTCACTGGGCAGTTCCTCAGACCCTCTAGCAGCTCCCCGTATCACAAAGAGGGAGGCTGGGTGTTAAAGGATAGAAGTCAATATGATGAAAGAGATGGTAGATAGTGAGAGACTGTAAGCAATGGTTGTATTATGGGTCCTTCCACTGAGGAATTCTCCTGTAAGTGCTGAGAAACAATTTTGTAATTTACAAACTGTGGTTTAAGCGTACCCTGGGGAACTGGGTTGGGATGTAATCATTTAACCCCACTTATAGGCTGGTGAGACCATTCCTCTGCTATCAGCTGGGCTCAGCTGCATCTCAGATATTCCAGCAAACCTTTCAAAAGCCTGCTCTGATGAACATACCATGGTTCAGTTGCTCCTGTGCGACCTCTCTTTGGCATTAGGAAAGTGTTTCTTGACTTGAGCCTACCTTCCTTTACTCTATGTCCATCTCTTGTCACTCTATGTATCATATCAGAAAGCCCTGTCTTCTCAAGAAACTCTGTAATTTCAATTTTCTCCTACGTTGTGCTTCTAGACCTCTAATTAGCCCTTTAGCTTTTCTTTCGATTTAGTACAATGCAATCACATCTTTCTTGGAGACCAGTACTCCCAGATTGCACACAGATAGTCACTTTGTAGAGCTGAAAATTTGTGTGTATCATAGGGTGTCTGCTTATGCACTGCTAGTTTGGTGCCACCCTCTTCTGCAACAACACAAAGCTGCTATTCTGCTCATGATCTACTACCTAGCCTCTAGATGAATTTCTGGCCAAGCAGCTGATCTGCATCCTACGTTATATAGCCAGCTGTTTCTGGTGTAATGAAGAACACCTAAGCTTGTTTCTAGAGCAGAATGCCTTTCAATTAGACCTTAAAAACAGTGGTTTGCCAAGATCATTTTGAATTCTAATCCTGTCTTCCAAACTCCTGACAGGCCTTCCCTGCTGGCTGCCATCTGTATATCCTCTCTGTTCCATCGTCTAGGGCATGAATAAAAATATTGAACATGACTAAACCTGGGAGAGGCTGTGCTGCACCTAGCCCATATGTCCTTCCACTTTGGCAATACAATATTCTTTCAGTAGAGCCCTCAGGTCCCACTGTGTCTTCCTCTGGATTATACCTCGCCAAAGCTGACTTTAATAACTGTTTTTCTCACCTGGGACAAAACTCAGACTGAAGAAAGGCTGTTGTTCAACTAATTTCCTTTTTCCATGCTTGTAATAAATCATTATTTGCAATAATAATAATAATAATAATTATATTAATAGATGTAATAAGAAATACTGAGATAAATGATCTCACGGGCACATAATTTGTTTGCAGCTAGACATTTCCCTGTGCTCCTTCCATAGCCAAGGCTATCTATTTCAGCAAGGAGAGCAGAACAGTGTGCCACATTAACACTACTGCAAATAAACGAATACCAAATATCTAGATGTACTTGAGACCTTTAAATAAATTTTTCTGTGGGTCTTACCTAGTTATTTTTTTATCTCTTCTCTTGGGACTTGTGTTCCTGCCACGCCCTATCATTTTCTACAGCTACTCCAGCTCCCTGCTGTGCTGTGGCTGTTCTACTGCCCTGTGTTCCTAGGCACTGTCCAACCAGACAGAACCTTCTTCAGAAGCATCTTCAGTACTAGAGGTTTCTGTTGCTTCTTTCAAACTGTCAAACTAACCTTCCTGGTCTGAAGGTCCAAACTAACTCTGCGCCATGAGGGCAGTTTTGAAATTTTCCACTTTTATAACTTCCTAAAATCCCTCCTCAGGTCTCAGCCTTCGGGAAAATGAAAGCATCTTAGGCTGTAACGCGATATGCTTGGGATTCCCTGCACCTCCCTGGCCCCAGGGGAGCGCCAGGGAGCAGGCAGACCTCCCGATAACAATGGCAGCAGCGAGGGGCTGAGTGCTGGGCTTGGTAACTCCAATGTCTGCAGAGGGAAGCTCGAATTTTGGGCTTGTTAAGTTACCCTGTCATGATAAAGGCACCGCAGCAACTGAGATCTAAAATCTACCCAGGCAGATTAGGAATGTGTCAGATGCCGAACCCCTCAAAAGTGCTAATACCTTGATGCCCTTTTATGTGGTTCAAGTCATGCATTTGTTTCAGAGCCAACAGACAGTGCCAGAAAAGAAGACGGAGCAACCTCTGCCAGTCCTCCCTTTGTAAGCCTTCACTGCACAGTGGGAAGCAGAAGAATTTACTTTAACTATAGCCAAGTCAGTGGTTTAATCTTTGTAAACATGTCTTAAGTGCTCTGCCTCTTATCTTTATGCTGTGGCTTTAGCATAAAAAAAAAGAGGGGGGTAAAAAGCCGTTCAGCTAGAAATATCACAGTTCTGACATGAAAACTGGTCATCAATCACTTTCCTGTGGAGCTTTGTGTATGCTTGTGTGCGTGTGAGTGAGTCTGTGTGTTTGTGCTGCTGTGTTGTTGAATTAGCTACTGGTGGCCTGCAGTGCAAACACAGGCTGCTCCTTTAAGTGCCAGCGCACTTAAGAAAAAAAAAAGAAAAAAAATTAAATAGTCAAAAGGGAAAAAATCCTCCTAAAAAATCTGAATTCTTCTCGGTTGCCTGGGAAAGTCTTCCATGAAGGAAAGGTCTTGCAAACACTGAGGATGCTAGAAGCAGAATTTAAGATTAGAAATCTATCAGGTACTCTGTATATGTGCACGTGTGGTTTTGTGCATAAATCAGTTCAATGTTTTTAAATGTTCTTCTTCTAAAAAACAAAATCGTCATGCAAGTCCTGTTTGCTACTTTTTTCAGCCTTTGTGGAATAGATTATCATTGTGGATACTATTAGTGCACTAAAAGTAGGTGTGAGAAATGGCAGTTTGAAAGCTCAGCTTCAAGACTTGGAATAACACGTTACATGAAGATATCTGTGAGGATAGTCTTTTATATCATGTATCACCTCTCACCACAGCACAAAGAATGCAACACACAATATTAGAGGCACAAAATACAGTAATCCCTCACTACTTTGCAGTTCTCTGTTCAGGGGTTCAGTACATCATGGTTTTTCCCCCCTGGCTTTACTGGCTTTACCATATTTACTGTTTTTACTGCATTTACCATATTAACCACTACTTTGCGGATTTTGCTTATTGTGGCATCTTTCTGGAACCAACACTCCGCAATATTTGAGGGATTACTGTAATGCCAATTTTTGCAGGTAGCATTGGACTTCTCAAATGTAACTGAGAGAATCGCAGCATCCTATTTTATCCAGAAGCTTTGTAATGTCCCTGCAGCCAGATTGTATCGGTTTTGGCACCAGAGGAGAGCCCTTTGTGCAAATGAGGGCACCTGTGCATCTTCTGAATCCCTACAGAAGGAGGATACTATGATAGTGACATGCCATGGGCTGACGAAGTTGCTACTTGTACTGAAATCTGTAAAATATTGTGGGACTGGTTTCCAGAAGGGCCACCAGGAGGTTTCTTCAGAATATAGTCAGGTGGGCCAAGAAGCAAAGGAGACATCTCTCTCTCTACATATATATATATATAGCTACATATAAATGAAACTAAAACCTGTCTCTGTTGCAAAAAGATACCTGGAGGAGGCTCCTCAGTGCCCTTCCTTGTAAGGTAAAGCACCAAACCGAAGTCAAGAGTGAGAAGCCACTTGCGCTCTGAGAAGGATTGGAGTTATATCTGTGAAAGCAGACAGGCACTGCAGTGCTTGAGCATGTCAGAGGTGCAGCCTTGAGCTGGGGATAAAGTTCTTTGGGTACAACACAGGGTTATGTGTCTGCTCAGCAAGACTCACCAGGTAAGCAAGTCATGGGCCAACATACTTCTTCTCTTCCCAGACCTACCAGACCTAGGTCTCATTTGTTTGGGCATCTGCACAATGTAGAGATGAGTGTTCCACAGAGCTACAATGTACTGCATGAGGATGATCTGGTTGCATGCTGTAGATACCAGGAGAAGATTTGGCACCTCTTCTGAGTATCATGGGCTGTTTTCTTGATATTTTTTGTTGTCAGGATTTTTATCTGTTAAATACCCTGCTTTTCAGAAATGGTCCAAATTTCCTGTACTAAACAAAAGAGAAAGGCTACCATTGCAAATGTGCATTGCAACAGTTTCAGTGTTACATCTAGCTAGGAAATTTCCTACATTAGATGTCTTTACTACAGCAGAAACACTAATTATAAAGTGAGAAATTAGCAATGGCTTGGGTATAACTGATGACACTGGTATTATACTTATTGTTATGTCCAAACAGAATGAGTTTCAAGACAATAAACAATATTAATTGTGCTTTAAGGAAAAAAAAAATTAATTTTAGCTGAAAACAATGATGGGGGAAGTTCAACTGGGAGAAAGATTTTATTAACACAAAAATCTGAATAATGACTGAGAATCATTGGATAATATTTAAGCAGATGCCCAAAAAAGCCACACCCAACAAAAGAATCTGCAGTCATTAAACAGTCTGCCTCAGAAGGGAAGTAAAACTTCTTATGTCTATGTGTACTTGGACCCCTAGAGAAAACGCAAAAAGCACTACTTAATTGCAATACATATAATCTAGAAGATTTGCATATAATCTAGAATGGCAACAGGTTAGGTAACAGGTTTGGCTAGGTTAGGTAATAGGTGATAGGTTGGACTTGATGATCTCTGTGGTCTTTTCCAACCTTACTGATTCTGTGATTCTGTGATTCTGTGAATTTTTATAAAAGTGGTAAAAGGAGCAACAGGTCACAAAGAGAATCATGACAAGGTTAAACAGGAGATATGAAGTCAGGCAAGGATCCAAGCAACTTGTATCAAGCAGTTTGAAAAAAAAATCTTTGTGGCCTCTCTGATTTATAGATACCAGCCAATCACAAGCAAAAAGCCTTTTTCTTTTGTGACACCTGTAGTATTGTGGTTTGAATCGCACAGAATCCTATTGTTGGGTTATTTGATCATACTTCTTTTTTAGATTCAAGTGGAGAAATAGGGTTAAAGAGCTGTTGGGGCAGAGCCTGTCTTGTATGAATGTGAGTGAGGTGGATCTCTCACCTCAGGCTCTTCTCCCACAGCTTTCTGTCATTGGCCCTTTCTTCCCTCTCATCATCTGTCTGTGGGGCTGATGTCTTCTTGCAACGGCTCTAGGAAAAGCGGGTCAGGATGCTGGTTTTTTCTGATCAAGTTATTGGGGTCCCTTGTCTGTCACTAGTATTACGTGCTCTATCATGGTTGTGAAGACAGGTCTTTAAACACAGAAAGTAGCAGTGTGATTCCAGGTATCACAGTTGGCTACTTCAGTGGCTGGTGGAGCAGCTTCTGTGCCCAGCCACAGTGGAGGGCTCAGAATGAGAGCTTCTGAAGCACCACTGAAAAATCTAAGTTAGAAATAGTCACTATGGTACATAGATCACTATTAGTTATCTCTGTGTCAGTACCTTCTCACAGAGAGTAATGTGCAATTTGCCACAATTTTGTGTCTCTGAAAATTTTACATTATGTCAAGTTTCCTGATGCATGAGAAGACCTTTAAGTGTTATACACTAGCAAAGATCAGGGCAGGCAGTGACACTTTCCATTTCTGTGTCATGTGCCACAGAAAGTGCACTCCTGTATCTGCCTGCAGTATACAATTCCCATTAATGTCAGTGGGGCTCAATCACTGCTTCTCCTGAAGTTTCTCTTTGTTTCATAAAAGAAAAGGAGTGGGTTGAGAAAGAAAGGAAGTATGTTAATTTTCTTCTCATTAGGCCTGGATGAAACTTCCAGCATGTTTCCTAAGTGTCCCAACTCGTCTAAAACTTTCAATTTGTTACACACTTTGCAGATGCTTCAGTGATGTAGTTTGCTGGCAGGGTATCTCAGAGAGACAACAGAATTTAAGTCAATATCAGGCAGTATTACATTTGCAGGTAACAGACAAGTGTAACTAATATATATATACAGATTATCAAGATCAATTTTATTACAAATGCAAGCAATGACTCCACCAACCCTACTATCAATATGGGATGCAGGGTGAAGAGACTCAGAACAGCTGGAAGGACTTGGGGGTACTGGTGAATAAAAAGCTGGACATAACCTGGCAATGTGTGCTCATAGCCCAGAAAGCCAACCCTGGGCTGTATCAAAACAAGTGTGTCCAGCAGGTTGTGGGAGGTGATTCTGTCCCTCTACTCTGTTCTGATGAGACCCCACCTGGAGTGCTGCATCCAGCTCTGGGATCCCCAGCAGAAGAAAGACACAGAGCAGGTCCAGAGAAGGGTCTAGGAGATGATTAGAGGGCCAGAGGACCTCTGCTATGAAAAAAGGCAGGGAAAGTTGAGCTTGCTTAGCCTGGAGAAGAGAAAGCTCCAGGACAGCTTTATTGCAACCTATGAGGACAAACTTTTTAGCAGGGCCTGTTATGATAGGACAAGGGGCAATGGTTTTAAATTTAAAGAAGGTAGATTTAGACTAGGAAGAATGAAGAATTTTTTTACAGTGAGAGTAGTGAAACACTGGAATAGGTTTCCCAGAGAGGTGGTGGATGCCCCACCCCAGGAGACATTCAATGCCAGGCTGGATGGGGCTCTGAGAATCACCATCTAGTTGAAGATGCCTCTATTCATTGCAGTGGGGTTGAACTAGATGGCCTTTAAAGGTCCTTTCAAAACAAAATTACTGTGATGCTATGATCAAGATTGAGCCATCTTGAAAATCTGTTCATCAAGACTCAAATCATATCTTGCCAAGGCAGCAGTAAGACCTCTTAGGGCCTTATTATAAAGGCCATAAGCCAATAATATATGGCCATGCTAAAGTCAAAGGGGACTTTGAGTCCTTTGATTGGAAACTTGAGTGTCATGTTTAGCTTGAGAAGCTGATCAACCATCTGTCTCCCTGTAGCATATGATGTGAAGGAAGCCCTGTAAGCACTATGACATCTTGCCACTATCCTCAGTAGTCCCCTGTTACCACAACTGATGATGAAGGGTAATACCAAGACAGCACCATCTGAACCAATGGGCTTCTCCTTCAGCATTGGCTCCACTCATTCTGGGGCAGGCCCCAGCACTCAGGTGAGACTGACCTGAGCTTCCTTTTTTTTTTTTTTACTCTTGTTAAAGTAGCAGAAACACTGCTGGCTTCAGCTCTAAAATCTCTGTGTGGAAAGGTCAGAGACCTGTCTTTAACTCAGTCTGACAGGAGCAAGCATCCCAAAAATATGTGTGTCCTTCACCAAGATGCTCCATGTGCCAGTCTTTGATATAGCCCCACAAATCCCCATCATAAACACCCATCATTGAAGGAGGTCATATTTAACTCCTCTGATCTTACCTGTTTAGCTTTCTCAATGGCTTCTCAAGCAGAGAATTATTCTCAAGCAGAACAGAGGACCTGAAACATAGCAAGAAATGTTTCACAAGGCTGATTAATGAGAAGAACTTCAATCCATTGCTTCTTCACATCAGTCATAAACATAATATTTAGAATTTTCCTTGGCATCCAACTTCTCAGTGGTTAATAATTCCCTAAGAGAAAAAGAAAGTGAGTGTTCTTAACCGAAGTAGAAGTATTCAAGAAGTCAACCAAGTGATCTCTACAAGTCCAAATCAAAAGGAAAGTCTCTTTCATTTTTTAACGCCTAATTTTTCAATTATGAAATTCAGTGTTTGGAATTTTTTTAATTTTTCTCATTTCTTAGGCTTGTTTCTCAGCCTCTCTCCTACTTTGGTCACAGAAGGAGTTGTTGAGATGGTCTTAGTCGCTAGCCATCTCCCAGAAGAGTTTCCAGCTTACTCTTTCTAGGTGTTAGTAACAGTTATTAATATATACCTTTCTTGCAGTGGTTTTGGAGGGCTGACAGATAGTTTTGGAATACTGTATTTACAGATCTTCCAAAGGGGGAGTACTTGTGCTAGTTCGCTAATGTGCTTGGCCTCTCTTGTGGCAACTTTAGTGCACCTAATCTGTAGATGAAATGGAACCCAAGAGCATGCACAATATTTTACCAGGTACTTCCATAATACATTAAGAATTACACTTTCCCTTTGCTACAAGTCATTTAAGAACTACACTTTCATCATCTTTTTCACCTATTTCTAATTCTGATGTAGCAAATATGTTGGAATCCTTTGTAAAAACATGTCATTAGTACTTATGTAAGTACTTGCCATTGTAGACAACTTGCTTAGCATTTACTGGCACCAACAGGAGTATAGCATGAAATGGTAAATGAAAGCTCATTTATTGAGCCAGCTTAGAGCTGAGGGGTTTTGTATTTGTGGTTTCCTAACTGTGAAAATTACATGGAAGGTTCTGCAGGTATCAGCATTTTGTGATAATCATTTCCATATAGCCAAACAGAGGAATTCATGATTTTGGTTTCTACACTAACTTTTCAGGTTTTTAGAGCAATGAGAGACCTCTTACATTTACATCTTGAAGTGTAAAGCTCTTGAGGGTGTTGACTCATAAAGCATTTCTTCCTTCCTCAGAGATCCAAGCTTGCGAATGTAAACAAGATCTGCAATTCCTGTGAGGAAACCGTCATGAGGGGTGGGGGTAGGTGTCAGGGCCCACATCACATTACATGATGATGGATTGATGGGACCACATCAATAGGCACAGAGAGCTGTGTGGCTCTCTGGGTAAGAGGAGATGGCAGGAACAGAGGAATGTCATTAGTTAACTGACCCATGGGGCAAGAGAGGCCTCAAAACCAATGAGCAACAGCTTAAAGGTGCCTGGAGGCTAACAGCTGAAACCAGCAGGTCAACTTGGCTTCCTGATGGGAAATCTCCAGCCACTGGAAAGTCACCAAAGCCCTCACCTGCTCCCCCACTTAAATGAAAGTCGCCAGGTGTCATGCCACAACACAAACAGAAATAAAGTCTGGTTCAACCTACAAGTTACTTATTTAAAAAGCAAGTCTGGCCTTGCTAATGCCATGTAGTTCCCTTTGCAGTTCCTGATTTTTTTCAGTCTGGAAGAAATTACCCAAATCTAGTTGTTTTATAAGCTGAAGCTAGAGCACCCACCTCTGCCTCTTTTGTCACTAGCCCCATAATAACCCCAGGGATAGAAATCAGCGAAGGAAGTAAGAAGGAGCAGTTAGCATTTTCTCCATGAATGCTAAAAGCAGCAGCACCAAATTATGTGTATGAATCATCCCATCTACTTTTATACAAGCTAGGAAAAAAATGTCGAAGTCACACAAGCTGGGATAAACTGTCATAGTCTGGGACATAATGCATCTCTTAAAGTTCAGTAGAAACTCTTCCACTGGCAACTCACTGTATAGTGGTACGTTGTGTGGGTTTTGCACCTTTCTTCAAAGCACCTGTGTTAACAACTGTCAGAGGCAGAATACCAGATTGAAGAAGGTATTTGACTAAGTTGCAGTGGCAATTCCTGTCTCACTACAGGTTATATTCTGTTCCACTTTCAGTTGTTTTCTTTTCCACAAGGCTGTCAGGGAGTATTTATGTCCTTGCTATGAAAATTTCAGTCAAAGGGAAGAGGGTTTCATCCAGTGTTACATTTTCTGAGTAAGTAAATTGTCTTTTTAATTTTCATTTAATCAGAGTAATTTCTTTGGTGCCGCACGGGAAGAAATGGTGATATCTTACTTCCACAGATTATATGAGTATCTTTGTGTTTAATGCACACACAGTTCAGAAAGTTACTGGTCCTTTTGTTTTGCCTCCTGCAACAATATTCAGAAGACTGTACTCTTAAAAGTATCAATTACTACATTGCAGCGGTACAAACATCAACTAATTCACATGGTGACCAAATCCCAAAGGCAAAGCATGTGAACATAAACTCAACAACATCAGAGAATGTATCTGGGCACTGAGACTCAGTAATATAAATTGCTAATACTATGTCACTGCTCTTCCTAGCAGATTTTCACTGCAGCCCAACCATGAATTTGTCAAATATTTCTCATTTGGGGAGTTAGCATGAGATACTGACCATTCCCAAAGAAGTTTGAATGTGGTCACCCTTGTCTGAAGATCTCCATAGTGTAATTGCAGTGAATCCCATCCTTTGTCCACTGCCCTCATTTCTATAGGACAGTGATGGACACAGTTAATTTATCAGTGTTGATAGCAAAATTTCTCCCACCTCATATTCACACCTTATTTTAATTCCCTGTACTCCTGCATTTCCTACTCTTATCACCCTCTAATCTCCTTTATCACACTAGCAGAGAATGCTTCCAGTGAGTCAGGTAAGGAGAGGCATCATTATTTATGTACTGTGATAGGCAAAATGTTAAGGGTTGCAGGGCTGGCAGAAGGTCCTGGGTGTTCCATTTTCTCATGTTTAGGTTCCCCTTCACTGAGTGGCGCTACATCTGCTGGGCAAAGAGTGGGACCTGCAATAGCCAACATGCATAGAGATGACACAGTCTTAAACTGCGTCAGGGGAGATTTAGACTGGACATTAGAAGGAACTTTTTCACAGAGAGGGTGATCTCTCAGTGGAATGGGCTGCCCAAGGAGGTGGTGGAGTCACCGTCCCTAGAGGTCTTTAAGAAAAGGTTAGATGATGTACTTGGTGGCATGACCTAGATATTAGGGTAGTGTGTTATAGGTAGGATGGTGTGTTGGTAGCAGGATGGCAACAGGTTAGCTAACAGGTTTGGCTAGGTTAGGTAATAGGTGATAGGTTGGACTTGATGATCTCTATGGTCTTTTCCAACCTTACTGATTCTGTGATTCTGTGATAAGAAAGCCAATGGGGAAAGTCCTAAACAAGAACAGGGTGATCTCCCTTTAAAGAGCCAGAGCTGGATGCCAGCAGATACTCCCTCCCGTGCAAATGGATTCTATAATTTTCTGGGACTACATTCGTAAACCAGCCGTTTCAGGAGCAGTGGCAGGCTAGTAGCATTTAGGCAGACTAATAAATGCCTTCTGCATCCAGGAGGAGCAGGGGGATTAGGAAACATATATGTGTTTACGACCTTGCAGTGAAAATAGGTTGCCCTTGTCTACTTAAATGAGTTGTGGAGAAGCCACAATTTAGCCACTGCTAAAGATTTACATGGTTTCCTCTGACTAGACCTCGTCCGCCCCACATGCCTTACCACAGCTCCCCTGAGGAAGTGCTCCATAGGGCCCACAGCACAGAGGACGAGACCAAGGTCAGGATACCTCCAAATTCATCAAAATCAGGCCTAAATAAACTTCACACAGCATGAAGGCACTGCGGTGTCTCCACAGCTGTCCTTCTCTCCCCAGCAGCTCTCATGTGTCATCGGGTGCTGCATGACGGGCAGTGCCGTCAGCACAGTCTCCCTCCATCTGTACACACACCATCTGGGTGCCTTCTTCCCTTTACATGCAGCTGCAGGTTTCCTCCTGCATATGTTCAGCCTCTCACAGCTGGAAGCAGTAAGAGGTAGTTTGATCTACATGTTACATTATACGCAGGAAATATTGAAGTTTGCAAACTTCCAGCACTCTGCATGCTAGCAGGTCCCCAGTAATCTTTATTGGCTGGTTTGCTCACTTTACGGTTGCCATTTTCATTCTCTTACGAGAAGATGCTATGATTCCTGCAGAAGGAAAATGTTTCTGTGACTTTATCACCTCACTGTCACAGACCTCTGTCCACCCTGTTATTCTGTGGAAAGAAAAACCATTTTCATCATTACTTCTGTCTATCACGAGAAAGGGCTGAGGTGGCATTTTGCCATCCTTGGTGAGAGTGGGTTGGTACAAACTGTCTGAGCCTTTTTATAGTGCCTATAACCAGAGTATCAAAGCACTGAAATGCTTTTGACTGTTAGTCATGCTTGCCTCCCCGTTGATCTTATCACCAAAGGCCAATCCTACTGGAGACCATTGGTCTCCCATGTGGTATTGCTTAGAGGCTTTGTTTTGCTAGATGGGCTGGTCTGCAGCCAGTGCTGGGACTGTCTCTAACTCTGGGGTCAGATTCCAGGCTTTCATTAGTACTGATGATAAACACACTGTTCATCTTTTTGCAAGATGACTTAACTACTGCTTATAGTCGTGTTTTCTTAAAATAACTTGCTTCATGTAGTGTAACTTTCAGTGCTTAAAGAGGTCCATGGACACCACAAGTCTTGAAATTGAGGTTAAAAAATCCTGTGACAGGTGTAATTCATGTGGGAAACACCACAAAAATCGATTTATAAATGGCTGTAATATTTAGAAATAGCTGACTGTGCTATTCTGAGTTGACTGGCAGTTTTCTCAATGATCTATATAATAGTTTCACTAGGCCTTTTAAATTTCAATATATTTTCATGCTTTGGCACTCCCCAGACACATTGAAACAAATCTTCTGGGTTTTTGCATGCTGCAACAACTGGGTGCATGCTACTCCGGTCAGTTTTAATAGCTATTAATACTGTGAGTAGCAAGCAAATTATAACTGTTTCACATTAGACATAATTTTACAGCAGATGATTTTATAAGGAGAACAGGATGAATCAAATTCAGTAATTTGTATTAAAATATCTTTTACATTCCCTATGTTCCAGTGTAAGTGATGACAAGACTAGAGAAGCATGCTAGGACAAACAGACCAGAAAATTAAATTCTTCTACTTTTCATATACCACAGCAGGAATAATTTGCTGCTCTTTTTTTTTCCTCTCAGATTTTCTTTTCATTTTTCTTTTTGAAGAGAGGATTATGAAGTAATCTTACATTTTGAAATCCTATCAAAAATACTTTTTTCCACATTTATAGAACTGTGATCCGTTTTAATTTTTTGAGGGGTAGACTCTAATGTGGTATATGTGATAGATTGCATTTACTAAGATGTGAAGAAAGCCAAATGGTTAAAGTCTAGGTTGCAATCTCAGGACTCTGGATCTTTGGGGAATGTTTATTCATTCAATTAAGCATATACATATATACTTGCCAGATGTCCAAGATCAGACGGCATTTTTGATGTACAACCCATGTTTCAAGAGGCTGTATTGAAGCTCTAGATGCCCCTGAAAGGAGAAAACTTAAAAACGTGGGGTGCCTTTGGGCTGCAGCTTTGATCTCATTGTGCCCGGTTGACCAGGATTTGCCTGCAAAGGCTCTGAAGGGCTTCATGACGAACATCAGCTGTGGAGCATCCAAGGTCAAACCTTACTAGTAAACAGGAAAACTCCTCTAGCCTGATTTTAGGTGTCCATAGATTTAGTGTCTTGTCTGAGTCACTCACCCAGTTATAATCAATGCAGAAAGAGATACACTTTTAAGAATGTCACTCATCCCAAACTTCGTTAGGTATTGAAGACCAGTGGGAAGCCTGGTGCCTGTCTATCACCTACAAGGAAAACCCAAACAACAACTTTGGCTGGATGTCTAACACTTAGATAGCTTCACTGTAGGCTGGAGAACAGCCAGCCATCCAACTGGGAAGAAACGACTGAAGTCACCATGGTTTAGATTTTTGTTTCTAAGTCTTACTTTACCTTGGAGCAGACATAGCCACTTCACATCTCTGCACCAGTCATAAATCAGAACAATTACTGCCTTCTCCACATCTTTACCACTTGTAAAATAAGGACTATCAAAATATTTGTGACGGTTTTTACACAAGGCTGATGCATGGTCATTACTCTGTGTATGCAAAAGGCTGTGTGATTCATGGATCAAAGATGTGGAACTCTTTGGTTTAGGGATTTCCATTGCACTCATCACTTCCTCTGAAGTCCTGACTCTATAAACACTTCTGTATGTCCTTAAGTTTTTTACATGAGAAGTTTAATTGATGAGCTAATGATACTACTCACTGCACAGCTACTTATTCCAACTCACCAGGACTGGTTCTCAGAAGTTCAAAAGCTCAAAGCACTGTGGATGTTCACATGAAAAAACTCAGGTATGTTTCTATTTGAAGTGTCCTTATATCCTGGCAAGAGAAATAAAAATATTTTGTTTTCAAAAAATAGAAGCTTTGTAAATACAGTATATAATAAGAGGAAAAAAATAGTATCTCCCTTTCTTCCCACTTTCCTTTTTACTAATATGTATACACTAATGCTATTTCTCTGGAGAAGGGCTTAATTTTTGTATTGCTGGTATTGGTGATATCTAGAGCTAAGTGGTGGGAAAGCTTAAAAAAAGAAAAGATACAATTCTTTTTCGTAGGTTCTTGTATATTTTTTCAGATGAGCTCATATATTTTTCTGCGTGCCTATCTTTGAGATACTGAAACCCAGCAAAAAGAAGCCCTACTGACCAAAATGGTTTTTGTCGTTTAGAAAACTTGCTTTTCTCATCAGTGTCAAAATGTGGTCAGCTTTTGAGATTTTATTGGATACGTGGCAATGACACTTTTTATTTTAATGAAGCCTCAGTTTATACAGTAATGTCACTATATGGAGGCTTGGATTTAAAGAGAAAAAAATTGTAGGTGAACACAGGACCTGGAAACTATACTCTGATTTAACACAAAAGCAGCCTGAACCATGCTTCAAAATAAAAAAAAAGCTTGTCTTTTCTTCCAGTATCATTTGTGGGAGTGATCTTATAATTTTTAAGTACTTCAGGTTGTCAAAACCCAAGATAATATCAGGCTCCAGTGTGGTTGAATTCTTCGGTAGTTTTATATTAGCCTAGGTCTGAGGACTGCTTACTGGAATTGATGCTTTCAGTTTGTAGTAGAAATTAAAGTTGCTTTCATTTGCTGTATTTCCTTATATGTCAAAATAGAACAGATTCCCAAGGAGGAAAGGGAAGGCAGGGTAGGCTGCTGCCACAAGAGACTTCCACAGTCTGGCTGCAAACACCTTGGGGGACCTGACGCTCTCCTGCATGTCTACGTGGAAAGGAGAGGTGACCCTGCACTTCAGAGCCAGCCAACTTTCCCTCTTCTTCTCTCTGCTACATATATCCAATTCAGCTGCTCACTATGGTTTCTGGCAAGGAGTGGTCATGCAGATCTTCAGATCCATGACATTATTTCATGCTCAATGAAAGTTGTTGTTTTTGTGTTAGCATTTATTATCAGATTTTTAAGGGGGCTGTTGTGGTTTAAACCCAGCTGGAAATTAAGTTCCACCCACCTACTCCCTTCTTCCCAACCCATCAGAGAGGGGGACAAGAGGAAGAGATTATGGGTTGAGATAACTATTTACCAGAGACAGCAGTGAGATAAGAAAATGAACAGCAACAGCAACACCAATAACAACAGAGTATAAAAGAGGAGGATTGCATGCAAAATGCTCACCGGACATGACCTCAGCTGGCACCACAAGACAAAAACCAAAATGAACCCCAGACCCTTGGCACTTGTGTTTTTCCCCCCCAAACCAAAACAATGAAAAACAATGGTGGACAAACCCTCCAGTCAGGACCAGTGCCACCTCACCACTCCACTCATTGGCTGCTCCCCCAGAAAAGGACAAAATGGCTGCAGGCCCTCTGTATGCTACCTTTTGCCTCAACCCAAAGCCATGTCCCTTGTTCTCCAAAGTAAGAATACCTTACATCCACCTCCCACCATTGACATGGGTGGTAAAGTAATCCCTCGCTACTTTGTGCTTCAGCATTTACTGCTACAATACATTGCGGATTTTTTCTGCGAAGCAGTTTTCCCCAAGAATTCTCCACTTTGCGGGGTTTTTTGTGCGAGAACCAAGGCTGCTCATTGGCTCAGCAAACATTCGTGCATGTGTACAGTGTTTTCTTCCATGGTGTCACGCCACAGCACAGGAGGGGGCAGGAGCTGCGGCGTGTTGCCACAGCATGGGGACAGTGACAGTCACGCTGCACTGCCATTGCATGGGGACAATGGCAGCCACACCGTGCTGCCACAGCACACGGAGAACAGGTCATGTGCCAGCACATGACACAGCTCACTGGGGCTGATGGGGTGGGGTGGTGGGCGGGCTGCATTTACATATGTATAAATCCCTCCTTCACAGATTTCACTTCTTGTGTCAGGTTCTTGGAACTGACCTCTCGCGATAGGTGAGGTATTACTGTATATAATAACAACCTTGACACGCCCATATGGCTCCAGGCTCTGCCCCCTCGTGTCCTTGGTTGAAACTAGGTGTCGTGGTTTGACCCTGGCTGGATGCCAGAGACCCACCCCAACTTCTCCTGAAGGAGAGAAACTGGAGAATAAACCTGGTTACAGGCAAAAACAAGGCAAAACTATAAGTAAAGAACATAGAGGGTTTATTTTCTAACTAACAAGATCAGAACTGCAAGGGAAGCATCATTTAGAAGGCAACCTTTCTCCCCCCACCCCTCCTTCTCTTACAATAGATGTAATATTCCCTTTTCCACCAGGAGAAAAAGGGGGAACATAGGGTAGGGGTAAACCAGGCAAGTTGGTATTTCTGACCAGATCCNTAGGACAAGGTAAAACAATCTGTACAACAAAAAAGAAGGCTGAGCTCTTCAACTACAGGCAAGGACCCCTCAGGAAGAGTGACAGGGTAGAAAGGAAGTCACTGGTTTTTTAGAAGTTGAAACCTGGATGTAGGAAGGCTGTGACCCAGTCTCAGCCATGTCAGAGCACTCTCCCAGAGTAATACATTTCCTTCTCCACACTGTAGTTGTTAAACAGCTAAAATAACTTTGCACATCTGTCTTCCCTATGCAGAACTGTGGACTGTCATCTCTGCGTAGCATTACTAATATGTCAGGACCTATATAAATAAATGACAGATAGTGCTACTCAGGGACTTTCCCTGCAAGCCAGGTGAATAAAATATAGCCTGGAGGCTTTTCCCTGTGTCGTTTTGTGAGAGCCTCTACTTTTCTACAGTAGGAAAATTTGCTGTTCCCTTGATCCTTTCAACATTTTTTCCTTTAAGAGAGTCTAAGCTCAGTTTGGTCTGTTCATGCTCTGAATTTAAGCCTTCAGCCAGGCCCTGACTGCTTCCTGTACTGAAAAAAATGCTGTACATCACAAATATGCTGCTTACAATATGTCATGTTTTATGTGTACAATACACATACAACAGTTAATAACAGGTAACAGTTATATGTATATAGATCTCACATGAATGGCAAAAATGTATATAGATCTCACATGAATGGCAAAAAGCAGGTGCTATCATACCTATCATACAAAACCAGGAATAGCTATGGTGAAGTTGGTACCATCCTGCCAATGCCTTCTAATGTCATCAGTGAGGGAGTTAGTAGCTTTCTACCGTCACTCCAGTCAAAGACTAGCTGAAAGGCCAAGTAGAAGCATCATAGAAGTCACCTACATTTGCCTTATCCACCTCTTTGCAGCATCCAGGAAAGAGAAAGTTCACATTTGACAGGATCCTCCTCCCTTCTGAAGTGGTAATCTCTCTGGATCTGTTTATTTTTAGTCTAGGCAGATGCTGAGAAGGAATCTGTGATGAATTCACACTCTTCATCTAGCTGAATATTCAGGGTATGTTCCCTTTGACATTTATGCAGAGGGTGAGACTCTCAGGGCTAGAAATATACCTCTACATTTTCTGTGTATGTAGCACATCTGTCAAAAAGTGTGAAGAGAATTTGTTTATTCAGGACATTTTTTGTGTTTTCCATGCACCTGGTACACTACTTAGGAAGATCATCATAGGGTTTCCTTTTAATTTAATAAGTATCGTTAAATAGCAGGCATTGAAATGTTGGTGGAGTAAAGTGGCTAGAGTAGATGTAGAAGAGCAGCATAGATCTATCTGCATCAATGAGATCAGCATAAAAATACACAACAAGTTTTTCCAATCATTCTGGAAAAAGAAACAATACAAATGTACAATGTGTAACACTAGCCACAGTCACAGCCTTAAAGATGACAGCAGAGAATGAACAAGTTGGAAAGAATAATCAACCTGTGCTTACACAACAGTTACATGAAAAATCCCTAAAAAAATTTGTCATCATGTCTGCAGCCCTCCCTTGTCTAGAGGGGTAGCCATATTCCAGTAGCCCCAAGGTTGTCCCTCATTCCCAGCAAAAAAAGCTGTGGAAATAACCAAACTGCGTAATACCAACCTACAGTTTGTAGAAGGATGGCTGAATTTGATTGCAAGGTCTATTGCTACAAAGCAAGGTCTTTGGAGATGGACTTTCAAAGAGCCTTATTCTTCAGTGCATGTCATGGTGTGTGCAGAAGAGGAAAATAGTTATAGATAGTGATGATTTCAGAGGTGATCATTCTTGGCAGTTGTCCAAGATCCCAAGACAACGAGGCCCTGCTTAGTCCAGTTTGGCAGAGAGGCATTCAGTAAGGCAGATAGAAAGAGGAAGCAGCTCTTTGCCCAGGCTCTATATGGATCTCAACCCACCTGTACAGCAAAGCTGCTGTGTTTACAAACAGCCCTATCAGCAGAGATGCTAGAAAAGATGATCTCCTCTTTGCTGACCAGCCTAGACACTGTTCTGAACATGCTCATCACCAGTTCTCTAACGGGGATATTTTTACATCACTGACGTAGACATTCCACCATGGTACACCACCATGCAGATATCCTTACACTACCAAAGCTGTCCAGGAAAAGGTTCTGGGTGAAACCCAGAGCTGTCCAAAGGGCCAGTGCCATCTTCTTGTGCCCTTCAAGATCCACTTGAATATTTTTCAAAGTATTTTGGAGATCATGGGACTAGATGGGGCTACTATCTGGATTCTTAATACCCTTGCAGTTGAGGGCAGCACACTGCTCAGTTTAGTCAGAAATGCCCAGGATGACTTCCTGCTTATAACCCCTCAGAACATTCCCCATCCCACAATAAAAAATTCACACATGTACAAAATCCAAGAAAATCAAAGCTGGAAATAACACTTATCTCGTTCAATTGATGTCCCCTCAGAATAACCTGATGCTCCACATGGTCAAGCAGAGCCCTGGGGAGAGAGGATTGTGCAGCTCCCAGAGTATAATACTGCACTGGTCAGTGCTAGAGTGGAGGAGAGGGGCTCCCACCTCCTGCCACAGTACTTTGGTTCCTTGTTTCTAACAATTCCATAATCAATTTGAGTTTGCTTGTTTCTGCCTTGCTGAGATGATTTCTCAATACAAGCAACACACTGTATTTTTGTCTCTGCTTTTAAAAGGTGTCCTTAATTACACACAGTTCCTGAAAAATTGATATTAACAATTTAATTAAGATCTGATTGGTTGTTTCTGGAATTAAAAAAATATGGTGTCTTTTGGTATGTATTTCATATTTCCTCCTTTCCAATGGAGATTTGGCTGTTATATTGTTCCACTGAAGATGCTTTCTGAGTTTTAAATCTTTTCCCCTACCTCTCACACTTTGCATGGACTGGTTTTCTCTTTTTTACCTAAAACCAAAGCACCATTCAAGTTTCACAGAACATACCTGGTAGCCCAGCTACACAGAATCACAGAATCAGTAAGGTTGGAAAAGACCATAGAGATCATCAAGTCCAACCTATCACCTATTACCTAACCTAGCCAAACCTGTTACCTAACCTGTTGCCATCCTGCTACCAACACACCATCCTACCTATAACACACTACCCTAATATCTAGG
>WEKX01028978.1:142540-201447 GCA_013390025.1 Pitta sordida
AAGTGTAGGACCCGACACTTAGACTGAAGAACACTTAGAAGAAGAAGACTTTCTCCACATGCAATGCTATGTCTTTGCAACCTCTTAAATGCTGTGAGAGTTACAACGAAATGATGCTATATGAGATGTGCTGACAGGCTCACATGTCCAGTTTATTCTTCTCAGGACATTAAGAGCTGATATGCTCAGCCTGTGAGTACCTTTGGTTCTCTGCATCTCCAAGGTGCTATCTGTATTGTTGTGGGTTGCTGAAGCTGCTGTGGTAAGTGCTCACATAAAACCTCTGTTGCACTGAGTGCAAGTCAAAGCATATCCTGAGCAGGCTTCTCTCATTCAGCAGTCTCCTGGAGAATAGCTCTCAATATTTCTTTTTACAGCCTGTCTTTTCCTGCACTCCGTCTGTGCAGTCTGCAATTTTCCCTTATTTCCTCCAGCTCCATGTGGACTGTGATTTGAGTGGCCACTGATCCACATAGATCTCCTGGAAATATCCTTCAATCCCTATGTGCTTAGGGAGAGAGAAGTCTAAAACAAGCCACGTGTGCTTAGTGCCGGGCTCCTGGACTTTGAGAGAACACACAGAGAGGAGTTCACCACTGCAAAAGCTCATTTTGGTGCAAGAGCCTGCCCCCCTGCATAGCCAGGGATGCATGAGGAGACCTGGCTTTACGTCAGGTGGACATGCCCTGCCCCAGGGACCTGGAGAGCCTCTGGCTTTGTACATCTTCACATGTTGTCCCTGCATGCAGCCACATGTGTCACCAATGGCAAAGGATCCTCCAGCCTCTATTAGGCTTTGGAGCTCCGTTTGTTAATTGTTGCTCAAGTTCAGTTTAGGCAAATGACATTTTAGCATAATTTTATTTACACAGGGGACAGATTAAATTAGCAATAATAATGACACATATTAGGTGCAGCTGTTCTATTTTATTCCTCCAAACAAGCCTGCAGCACCATTTCCTAATGTAAGCCCTGATGCTACAAATCTCAGTAAATTTTACACATGGGAATATTTCCTCTAGACTTGGTGGAGGCTGCTCAGATGTGCAAATCTGGATTTTACTAGAAGTATTTTTAGGACTGAACTCATCATTTAATTGGCCCAGTTTAGCCTTGGTTTTACCTATATTAAAAAAAAAAAAAAAGTTATCAAACATTACAACAAACAATGCCAAGGAATTCTCTGTAACTTTCCTGACCAAATTTTGATGAATTTATTTATGGTAGTCAAGTAGTCACACCAGTAAAATTACCTGTTTCACTTTGGAAATTGTCTTGCAAAAGCCTGATGATCATTATTTGTGTCTCTTCTTAGTGATGTATAAATCTGAAAAGCTTTATCCTCTAAAAAGTATAAGGAATGAATTGTTGGGGTTCGGGGAGGGGGTGATTGTACATTTGGTTGGTTGATTGGGGTTTTTTCTCTAAATCTACAAC
Source organism: Pitta sordida (assembly GCA_013390025.1). Taxonomy (NCBI): domain Eukaryota; kingdom Metazoa; phylum Chordata; class Aves; order Passeriformes; family Pittidae; genus Pitta; species Pitta sordida. The sequence continues at coordinate 143,978 of WEKX01028978.1, forward strand.
CTAGTTGATGATTACCAAAAATAAAGAAACAAATAAGAGATAACTTCAATCAACCTCCTTAATGTGTAGCCAAAGATGGTGAATTTATATGCTGTGGATTAAGTGACAGATTCACAGATACTTCATTATTTTTTACATATTTTAAATTTGTATCTATGACATAAAAAAGCAAAATTAAAGAACAGAAATTTAGAGAAATTTAAGAGTAACACAGAAAGCTATAGAAAATCATTTATATCCTTTTAGTTAAATACATGTCCATTTATAATTATGGTATAACTTACAGTACAAAAATTATTCTAACATAGCTTTTCTGCACACTTTCCATACAACAGGAATATTTCCTTCAGAGAAGCCATGAGATTAGACCTTATAAATCATAGACTGGTCCTCACCCAGCAGCCATACTATAAAACATTCTGCTGTAAGTGATTAATCCTTTCTTTAATCAGGCTTTAAGACTAAATACGTAATTTAAGTTTCCAATAGTTCTGGAAATTTTCAGGATGTTCCATAGACATTTCAGGACATGACCCTCAGCTGGGTAATAGAGTCTTAGCTCATTGAGATTTTGTCTAGCGGTTGATGATGACTTGTATTATTTTCTCACATTTTTAAAATTCAGTTTTCCTATTTTCCTGTCATTGCTTTGTGCTTTTTTGTTTCTTAGTTTCTGCCTTCTCTGACTATGATGGAAAAAAGCAGTGAGCTATTGTGGGCACTGGCACATGGGTGCAGGGGCAGGCAGATTAATTCTGCACTGGGCATTTGGCACTCTCTGAATTTTGCAGACGTGTTGTCTCCACTTAACAACATAAAAATATATTTGCATTTAATAAAGAGGAAAGCAGATAAGAAAGAAAAGCAGAACTTGCTGTGACCTTAATAGATTGTAAAAAAGAGAATGAAAAAATGTATTTCAATGCTTCATGTAGCTGGAGGCCAAAGCCTCTGGCTGTTGCTGCAAGAACAGTGTTAACAATACTAATAGTGAGAGACGAGACTGAGGACGTAACTGAGAGGACCAATTCACAGGAAAATGACCATCCCTTTATTAGACTCAGTCACATACAGGCACAGAATGATTAGTGTCACAATTTTACTTTTGAACAGCAAGAAATTAGCAGCTGTTAGATCACTGTGGGTACATAAACAGGAAAACAAACAAACAAAAAGTGGCTAAATAGTGCAAAATATACTGTGAAAACAGGAAGGAAGATCATGTAGGTGGGACCATATGGTCTAAGCTTCTTCAGTAACTATAGAACATTCCTCTTCAGAGAATGAAGAAATAAGATCTCAATATAGAAATGTTTTCCCATGCAAAGTACTTGCTTAATATAGAACATGGATGGAATCAAACTTAAGATTGCTGCTAGTGTCTGTATCTTTAGTGAGGGGTTTTGGGCTGCATGCATTGATGAGCATACGCAGAGATGCAAAATCAATGATAACTAGGAGAACTCTGTATATGCCTGACTGGAACGAAGGCAAAGGAAATGCGTCTTGTAGGGCTAAAGTGGGAGCTGAACTCTGCTTTTTGTCCTCACTGTTTTCTCCTGAAACGTAACATCACTTTTAGGATAAGAAATTATATAAAAATGCATTTATTTTCTTCCCTCTTTGTCAGGAGAGACCAGGAAGACTGCAATTGCACGCTGCGTTATTTGTGAAGGAATCTTGAAATGTTCAGCTCACAATAGAGATGATAGGAGAAAACCTAAGAAGGATGTGAACGTTGAGTGAGGTAACACAGGTTGTCCGTGTTAAGAATAAAGAAGGATGAGCCCTGTGAAAGCCTGTGAAGATACGATGTGAGGTTTCCTGGACTACTGGGATTGCAAAGACCAGGATGTAGCCCATAGGAGACAAGAGGCAGGAACTGTTTTGTGCTGTTTTGATTTCAGCATTTAGAACCTGAATTTGGTGGTTAGTCAAAGAGGAGTAAACTGAATCCCTGTGTGACAGCAAAGAAATGCATGGGAACCTCATCCTGGGCAAAAGAGAGGGCTATGGATTCATGGAGGACATGTGGGAAGGAGGAGGGGGATAGAAGGTTTGCAATGCATTAAGGGATTGAACAGCTTTAACTGGGAATGCAATGTTGGTATAAATTAATGTGAGCCAGAACATAGACTGAAATAGCAGAATACACAAAGTTGCATAAATCTAGGCTTCAGTTGTTGAAAAAGAAGCTAATCACACTTACTGATGCTGGTGTTGGAAGAGAGAGCTGCGGAAGGAGAAGTGGCCAGTTCAGGGAGAGACTATTCCAAGGGCATGTCCATAGCATCATCCTGCCATTTGACACAGGAAAGGGAAACTTCACAGATGTGTTATCCCCAGACACATCTTCTCCTAGTTCTTTCCTCAAGGATATCTATATAATGATATCTTGTGGTTAGCTGGACAACCTGTGCTATGTTGTCTGGATGGAACTCTAGCCCTCAGTCTCTGATGGCAATCTTCTCAGCTAAAACAATGGTCTTTTTCATCAGTGATGCAGACCCAGCAAAAATAACAGAGCACAACTGCTTTTTTTTTTTGGGGGGGGGCTGGGGGGAGCCAGGGGGGGGGGGATAGGTACACGTGCGTATGTGTGTGTATGTGTGTTAATCACTAGCCAGTGATTTTATTTTAAATGTGCATGACAAAGCAAAGGGCTATAGCAGCAGGAGCATACTGTAGGAGTTCTGGCACAAATCAATTGAGCTGTAGCTGACATTCATGTTCTTTGTAATCCAGGCTATTCCTGCATCAGCAAGGAGAAGAAATATGCAGTAACCACTGCATTTACATAGCAAGCCTTTCAGATGACTAGTTTGTTTATGGGGTTGCCACCTTCAGCAAGACCCAGGAAAGTCATGGAAAGCAAACGTTTGTTGTCTTCTAATATTTCTTATATCTGAATCTTGCTTACCTTTCCCTAAATTACTATTTTCATTTTGAGAGATCAAGGCGTGCAGTGCGCTTTTCCATCTCGCTGCCTGGCCACAAGCACTAGAAGAATTCCCTGACTTTCTGCAATTAAAAGATGAAATCTAACTCCCTACAAATAATTATTTTCATTCTAATGATAGAAATAGTGCTGTTTTCAATGTATAGGAGCAATTTGTCCTCAGAGTACCATGACGTCGCTGTAGAGAAATCCCTGTTCTCACTGTGCCAAGGGAAATGCTGCACTCAGAACACCCTCTGAATATGTTAAATACAGTATAGCCCAGAAGAGAGGATGTTTGAGTGAGCAGCTCATGGCATGACACCATTAAAGACCATGTAAAATACAAGGAGAGTTTTTCACTGGGGACATAGTTTTCATTTTCCAGTGTAAGGCCAAAGGAGTTGGTCACTCATCCCCTCTCTTAAATCAAATTGCTGCAAAGCACAGCAGGTGTGAGGAACCTGAGCACAGGCAGACCTTTGCACTTGCGACAGTTGTGCAGGCTCCCCACCTTGGTCACAGGAGAGAAGTCCCACTGCTGTGCAGCTCTCCTCTTCAGGAAGCAGGAGTCTGACATGGGACAGACGGGTCATATTCCAGACAGTGTGCATGTCTCCCGTGACTCTAACAGGAGCTGAAGGTGACTCGCTCAAATGCAGAGGTCTCAACAAGCATGTCTTGTCAGGTGAGGTGAAGCCCACCACTGGATCTTCCAATCTCCTTTAGTTTGGGACACTGGAGACACAGCCTCCAGGTAAGACTGGACCCTGGGCAGAAAAGCAAACACATGTGTAATGACAGCTGTAGACCAGACTAGTTAGTGGTGCCAATTTGTGCCAGGGCCCATTTTGAGTCCTGCCTGCAAAGCACAGCTCTGTGAAGCACTGCAACCAAGAGAAAGCAAAATTGTGTGGGAGGTTTGTACCAGGGAAGAATGAAACTTCTTCCTTTCAAAACCTGGTTGCCATAGAACAAAAAGCAGTTATTTCAAGTGTTTGGAAGGCAGACTTTCCTCCTAGTAAACACTTATGCTGGTGTTTATTCCCTGCTTGATAGAGTCACTGTAAGAAAACAGACTGAATTTTAATAGTAGTTTTTTGAAATAACATGTATTTTCCTGCTTTGAGATTTTGAACATCTATTGAGATTGTCAGACACTTAGAAGACAACTAAATACAGCTGAAGTCTTCTGTGAAGTGGAAAATGGAAGCATCTGATGATTTGAAAAACTTAATTTCAGAATTTCTTTTTCTTTAGTTAATGTAATGTGGTTTTAATTTTTATAGTAATTATTTACACTATTACACAACGTAATTACTGATAGCATGCAACTACTTCATTGAGGTATTCTATTGTTTAAATTATCCTTTAAATATTCAAAGAGTCAAGAGAGGTAAGTGTCATTTAGCCAGCTTAAAAGTTTTATCTTTTTTTCTATTTTAAAGTGTCTCCTACTTTGATTTTGATGCTGACATAAATGTCAGGATTTTGTGTAAAAAAAAAATAAAATTAAAACTTAAACATTAAATTCTTTCAAAACTGGATAAAGAAATTCTGAAAGCTCTGAAAATATTATTTCCATTGTGAAAGTGATAAACCAGTAATTTATATCAAATACAAATTATGAAAATCCAGGTTTTTAAACTAAATTTATATTTTTATGAAATTACACCTTCAGACAGTACAAAAAACAGGACTGAGACTAAATTAACACTTGTCTATTATAGAATGATCCTCTCCAGAGCAGTTTTCATACAAATTTTGTTCAAGCATATAAACCTTTGATCTAGAGCTCTTCCTTCAGAGTTATAATTCCCACTAAACCTAAGAGACATGTGCATGTCATTGCATGCATAAATCTGGAAAAAGAATTAGGCCTGAAGTTTGCATAAAACATAATGATCAGACAACTGGATAAATTACGGTGATGGAAGATGTGACTAGGCAAGGACAACTAAATTAATTCAAATTGCCTCATATTTGCCATAGACAAACAAATACCACAGGTTAGCTCTGAAACATGCTGCGGTGCTAGTTTTTCATGTGTTGTAATCCTTTTTATCTACTTTGTATCTACTCAGATGAAAATTGTTTTAGAGAGAAAATATGTATTGATATCATTATTCTATAACCATAAACATTGAGTCAATCGCATATTTTGATGTAGCAGGCAATGAACGCATAGAAAACACATCAGTATCTAGACAAGCAAAATTATCTACTTGAAAATTCTGTCATGTCCTAATCTGGAGGGTAGCAGCTGATTGTGCAGGAAAGCTAAGGGAAGTTGGACTTTCATACATCTCACCCTAATGAAGAGAACAAATCCTTTAATGGGGCTAAATGAGCCTTGCAAAAGTGGTGATCTAAGCGGGGGGCAAGATGAAGGGGCAACAAGAGACCTCGGTGGATCTGCTGCTCCTTTCAAACATGGCCTCCTTGCTTTAGTGAATGCCATGAACAGATAAGGAGGGGAAAGAGGAGAGTACCAAGGTCCAGACAATACCTGGGAGTCCAATTGCCACCCCTTTGCAAAATCAGCTTTATGACTCCATGGGAAATGCATGAGATTCCCCTGCCGCTCTGGCATTCAGGCCTGGGAACACCTCTCCCCAGATGAGATAACATCTGCTGCTGCTGCTGCTGTTGTGAAGTGATTACATTAGTCAAGCAGTTCAAGTGGTCGCAGGCTGTGCAGGAGTAGAGAAAGTTCAAGTTTAAAGGCAGCTATCAATGCAAGATGGAATCAGGCAGGGAGGGGGAAAGGAAGGATTGTTACAACTGCACATAAGGGCATTTGTTTCTCGGAATGGAAGGTTGTGATTTGGTTTGAATTTAGAATTTGGTGGTTTTTTCATTTAAATAGAATACCAGAAATTAATTGCTGTCTTCAGTCAGGGAGCCAGTTGAGGACCCCTTCTGGTGCAGCATCCCCAGCGAGAACTTGCACAAACTGATCACAGACAGGCAATTTGCAAGTGTGTCAAAGCTGCCTCTTTCTCTGCAGCACATTTCAAGTTTGCAATCTTACAGTGAAGAGAATGGAAAAGTGTTCTGACAGCATGTGAACCTTCCCCCCCACACACACACACATGGCTTCTCCCCTGCCCCTGCAAAGGAGAGACCAACTCCACCATCCTGTCTCTGTTCCATATGTAAGATATGAGATATGTCTCCTGTTCCATATGTGAGATAATTTGTATTCATCCAGGTGCTGGGGAAGTTATTGTATCTCCAAGACGTTTAGCACAAGGACTAGACAGGTTCTGAATCACCTGTATGATCCTGAGGGCAGGGGAAATGCAAACCTCTGGGCACTGCCGGCGACACCTGATCCCAGAAAAACAGAAAGCAAAACAGGACTGGCTTCACCTTCAGGATGAAGGTATCTAAGTGACCAAGCATCTGTCTCATCCTGACAATTCAGTGTGGCCATCACAGGTATCAGCAAGGTGTTGCATCCATCTCCTGTATTCCACCAAGAAGATTTTTTTATATTACTGCAGCACCCAAAGCCAGACATTTGAGCACTTTGCAAACACCCTCTGCTCAAACCTGAACCTCGTGGTGAGTCTGTTTCACCTCTCCCTTAAACTGTTTGGCTGTATTCAGTTTTTGCAGGGCTTGGAAGTTTTTTCAGTGTACATTTAGGGGTTGGGTTTTTTTGAAACCCTAAGTCAAGAGAACAACCCAGTGAAAAATGTAGGGATGGCCAATTTCTAATGGAAGAAAGGTGCAGCCTTAAGGAACATATGGCAAGAGCAAGCTAAAAACAAAAGAGACTTGGACTAATTTTTTACAGAAAAGGGTTTCCCCCCTTGACTTCTCACAGTGTTCCAGAGGGATGGGGAGAATATGAAGGTCTTTGTGCTTTTTATTGCCACCTTCCCTATCTATGGAAATTGTGATACACAGACACTGATCCTTCTCTCACCAGCACAAACCCACAATAAATCTGCTGGTTTTCAGCAAACTGGTTACACTTCCCCAGCTGGCTCCTTCCCACACTACCCTGGTGTCCCCACAGTGCCCCAAGGACCTCTGCAAAGTGTTTGGCCGAGAGAGAAGGGCAGGAGAAGGGGAAAACTGATATGGCTCAGTGTTGCTCTGTTATGAAGTGACAGATAGAGCCAGCCAGGCGGTGCCCCAGCCCTGTGTACGATGATATTCATTTCACACAACCCTTGCCTGTTCCAGCTGGAACGATAGGAGATGCAAACTTTGACTTCTGCATTTGAAAGAGATATTGTTTGATGGAAGTGTGTGGGTGGCGGGTAAAACAAGCAGCTAAGTGTCAGCACAAGAAGCAAACATTCTCCTTCCCTCCCTGCCCTATGTAGTTTTTGACGTAATGAGCATTGCTCGCAATTTTCCTTCCAAATAGGCATTGCATCCGTCCCCATGGCAACTGTCATGCTCAAAAGATGTCCTGTCAGGAGCCATGAAAGGCCTAGAGACATTTGTATTAGACGGTCACAACCATGCTAGCTAATGCTTAACAAATACACTACAAGGCTGTATCATCAAAATGAAGAGTGCAAACATTTGTGTTCCATTAAACAGAAATTAATAAGATTCAAATAGGAAGAAACCAAACTGGACTGGTTTTTTGTGTATACAGCTGTGTTATGAAGTAATACAGGGAACGTTAGTATGAATAATGATTGCACATGTGCATTCAATTTATTTCTTCTACTTCTTGTACGGTCTCCTTTAACCCTTTTTCTCTACAGGTTTTTCAGAAATCAAACACAGGTTTAACAGCTGGGCAAGACAGGAATTTCAACTGCTTCTTTCACACTACCGAGGTCCAATAGCACTGCCTTATTTGAAGGCACTCTGGGTCATTGGGAAGTTGTGCTTTTGAAAAATGTACACGTACATCATGATTGAGGACATGAATGTGTTAGTCTGAATTTTACCAGGAAAAAGAAGCACCCCAATCTCTAAACAAGGCAAGTTGTATCCTGAACCACTGTGCATCCTCCTACCTCCCTTGGCCACAGGAAGCAAAGCTGATCTATCCCAGCTGAGGATCTTGCCTCAGGTCCAGGCACTAAAAAAAGTAAAATGGAATCATATTTCCAGCTCAGCTGAAAATCAAAAGTGAAAGTTCAGGAAGACAGCAGAGCCTCCTCCCACGACAGCCCTTCTCCTGTCTTCTCATCACTCATAACTCAGAGGAGTTCCTTCCACCCGCTGCTGAAAGTAAACAACAGAAGTGGACTGTGTTACACAGCCTGACAATGACAGCCTGTACTCAGCTTTGCTGGCTGCTGGCAACAAAAGGCTGTGGTAGCTTTGCTTTCTCTGGTCAGCTTAACCTCATGCTTTTTGCTGCAAGATTAAAAAAAAAAAAAAAAGGAAAATTATCCAGGGTCCTGGCTCAGCCATTGGCCCAGGCCAGCTGCCCAGTTTATATGTGTGTATCAGCACCTGGACAGCCTCTGCATTTACCGCTTATGACTCTTCTCCACTTATCATTCCCCTGTTCTAATCTCCTAGCTTCATAAGCAGAAGAAATAGTCTTGCCAGAATCTGTATTTCCATTGCACAAGGTTTTTATTCCTACAAGGTCTAGTTTTGCAACAGTTTGAAGGCATAAATGTTTGTGCCATGACTCTTACCTACTCCTCTCCCCCTTTTCCCCTTTCTTGTCACATTCCTGTCTCTTTCTTTCTGTCCATTAAACTCCTATTATCCCTCCAACCCTCCATCTCTCGGGCTGAACTGAATAAGACTCCTACTCAAGGCTGGACAAGTGGGAGGAGAGGCAGCAAATGGAAAACATTTCTCTTTCTGGATGTAATTGCAAAACAGGAATTTGCTATTCCATCAGCATGCACATGTCCAGACCTGGACTTCTGTAGAAAAGCCAACTTTCACTTAATCCTTTGGATAGGTAACTGTTCTTCTGGAGAACTTTCGCCATGCCAGACTCCTATATTCCTGTTCTTAGTTTTCTCAAGCCTTCCTGACAGGACAAAGAGACTAACCGAAGGAGAGGAACAGTCCTCCCCAAACCAAACTGCTGTATTCAAAAACCAATGAGACCTGGGTAGTTCTGAATGGCTACAAAAAAGACCTGACACGAGCTCATTCCTGTCGTTGCCTCTTCTGTGTTTGCTGTGGAATCCCAGGAGATGACAGGTCCTCTTTCCCTGTATGAAGCAGCTACCAACTTCCTGAACACCTCCAGTCTCTGAAGACATGCAGCCTTGGAGCAAGGCAGAAACTTTAGTCCACAGCACATGTTTATATTGGAAAATGCTTATTTGCTGAAACAAGAAAATTTTTATTACAGCTAAATCCTTTTCAGCAAAACTCCTGTTCAGAAGCTCCAGACCAAGCTTCCCTCCAAAGAAAAAGGAGACAAGCCCCACAAAAATGCCAGCTGCTCAGCTGGGGGTTCAAACACTCCACTCAAGTCCTGGCCTCAAATGCTGAGAAAGGGATTTAAGTGATGTCTACATCCTTCTAGGTTTGTGCTTCAAGAACTCATCAGCTGTTCCAGTGTGTGTTAGGCACACTGTCTCTCTCTGAATATTTCTGAAAAATAATTGACCTATGAATGCACTGGAACAAGGATTTAAAAAAAAAAAAGTGAAACAAAAATTCTTAATTTATCCTCTTTATATCCTTTCTTTATCCAGAATTTTCAAGAACACACCAATATTCAGTATTCCCATATGGTATTCCCTTCCTCCAAGAAAGAAAAAATACATATTCCTGCTGATTAGCTTACATGCCTAGTAATATGTGTTATGAACAATTCTTGCCATATTCATAAGCTAAAGTCACAACAATGGGTGTCACTTTTAATGCCAAACCTTTCAGGAATATTCCCTATTTCCCAGCCCATATCATTGTAAAAGATTCCAAGGTTTTGTGAGCTTGTGTTTGACATATCACACATGTATTCTTCCAGCTCAGGCCATTGTTTTATTAAAGCCCTGGAGTCTTTGCATTCTCCAAGCTTGCATACAGAGACGTTTATTTTTGAATGACGTTTCTGGGAAAAAGTCAGGGCTCTTTTAAAAATTTTGTTGTCACTCCTCAGCTGGACAACATGGTATATGACAGGAGCCATCAGCACTCAGGAGATGTGTCCATGTGCTTCTTCAGCAATGTGAGCTAGCATAAGCTTGTCAGGCTCATTCTTCCCTCTCTACAATGTTTTCTGGTATTTTTTTAAAGAAACTTGAAGTTTAAACTAATTAAAGAAATAGAAGCAGGGGCAGATGACCTAGGAGAAACACACAGATACTGTCAGAGCATACAGGGCCAGAGTTAGGAATGCCAGTATCTATCTGAAGGGTGATGAGGAAAGGCTTCCATAGGTGCTGTCTCTCAACAGCAAAAGGAAGACCAGGGAAAATGTGGGCCCACTGCTGAATGGGGTAGGAGACCTGACTACAAAGAACATGGAAAAAAGATCGAGGTATTCAAATCTCTCTTCCTTTTCTTCACAGTAAGATGTACCTCCAGGAATCCTAGCTCCTTGAAACTGGTGGAAAAGGTGTGGTAAGGGAATAATTACCTTGGTGGAGAAGTACCAGTTTAGGGAACGTTAAAATGAACTGGATGTAGCCATTTCTATGGGAGGTGGCAGGCTCCACCTGTGGGTGAGGAGGATCTGGTGGTTGCCACTGCAAGGCCACTCCTGGTGGTCTTGAAAAAGTCATGGGTATCACAGGAGATTCCTTAAGACTTGAGAAAAGCAAATTTCACTCTTATTTTCAAGAATCTCGTGTAAGAGAATCCAGGGAACTATAAGCCAGTCAGCCACAACCCAATCACTGTCAAAGTGATAGAACAAATCCTCTTGTAAACCATTTCCAAACACATTAAGGACAAGCTGTTGATACGGAGTAGTCAGACTGGATTTGTGAAGGGTAAAACGTGCCTGAGCAACTAAAGAATCTTCTAGAGGAGCTAGGCAGCTGAAGTGGGGCTTAGACAGGATACGGATGCCAAACACAAAATGGCATTTTTTTCACTTCTTTCTTGAGATTGCTCCATAAGAAGGATGGCAAAATCTCTGTCAGGCCTCTGGCCTTCCTCTTTTTTAGGTCGACTTCTTTTTATGAGCAGACAGTTAAGTGCCCAAAGTATCTGTAGTAAAGGATTAACAACATGTACTTATAAAAGTCAAACTTCACAAAAGACACTGTCTTGTGTGCATTAGACAAAGGTTCTACCCTTGTTTGCTTGAAATCCGTATTTTATTTAGTTAGTCTACAGGAATATGTCATTACAACTGCAGTTGTAATGTACCGGAATGAAAATTCCGGTAATAGTCTTTATAACAATGAATGCCCTGGCCCAAATATTTTTCCCTATATCAGTGAAATTTCTGATAATTCATTTTGACACCTTGTGTTAAAATAAAAATAAAGAGCCCTGACTGGCCTTCTTGAGCCAAAAATATAGCATAACACTCAGTTAAGTTTGAAAATTTTCCAGAAGACAGGGGCGTTTTTTGTCAGAAAAGGTTGTTCGATTTGACAAAATGGAAATGTTTCACAAGAATCTTACTGAAACTTTGGCACTTCATTGTAAATACAACATTTAATTTCAGTTTTATTGAACTGCCCATAAATTTTTCCACCCTGGTCTACACCATGAAGACCTCAGAATTTTGAATTGAAATTCTGAATCTGTGAATGACAGAGGTGGGGAAGGTAAATAAAACCTTGTTTTTCACTTCCACAGAGGACAACAATAAGTCAAATGCATCTGGCAGAAGTCAGGCTGAAAGCAAGGAAAAGGAAGCCCTTTCATATGTGTTTAAGCTGAGGATATCTTTCACAAAAGAAGAAAGTTCAGGGGACAGATCTTATGTGTGCTACTACCTAAAAAGACACCAATCCCAGCACCAAAAGTCCTTGAGATAATTTTTTTTTCCTGTTTGATGCTTGGAATTGGATGCATGGTTCAGGGCAAAAAGCGTCTCTCATCTTATGTTCCCAAGGAGATAGGAAGTGAGTTTCTGACTGGTAGCAACATTTTTTTCTGCATGTTCTAGCCTTATGTTTTTCAGGAGAAAAAAAAATCAACAGCCNGATAATGCGTTTGTTTTAGAAGGGGGACAAGAGCATAACAGAACTTCTATCTCCCCAGTACAACGGAGCATTAGAAATGAGAAGGCACAGATGTGCATGTGGAGAGTACCAGCAGCCCTGAATTCAACCATAATTTAATCCCATGCAAGAACAGTGAGGAACCAGAAGCAGAATGGGCTCCAGGGTGCTCATGACTTCACTGTTTGCTTGAAGATATATATCACTTCATCTTGAGTTTCTCTGCAAGCAGAATTTTGTCTCGTGTAAGATACACTTCTTGTTAGCTTTGGCAGCAGCTGCACAACTGTCTCTCCTCTCAGTTCTCTGTCAAAAAAAGGTAAATTGGATGCACAGGAAGACTTGGGTCTGCTCCACAAAGTGTTATCCATAGAAACAGAGTCATTGAGTCACACAGACATGCACAGAAAGGCTATTAGTACATCAGGATTTATTTCCAGGATAAAATAGGTCATGGTTTTGTTCAAACTTTTTTGGTTTCTCTTTTATTTGTTCATTAGTTTGTTTGTTTTAAATTAAGTTGCCTCCATATCATGTTGTCTGCCCGGAGTTTCTCTGAATCAGTTCTCCATACAGACATCTATTCTTGAGGTGAAGGCTTTTGGGCCAATAAATTACTCTGGCTTTCCAAGATATTTGCTTTATTTGTCTTGTGAATTATTTTTTTTTTCATTTTTATTCTTCATTGCTCCTCACAGTATCTTTCTTCACTTTAGTCCCAGACTAGTGCCTAGTGATGGAAGAACATGGGGCATGCTCAAGTTACTTATTCTTCCTCTTTTTTATCAGGTCTTTAGGTCTTGTACATTTGCAGATTTTTTTCCCCAGCATTGGAATATTTTTTCCTGGCTCAACTTTTGCATCTTCTTCAGTTTTTCAACATCTTTTTATAAATATGAGATGACCAAGTCTGTACATCATGTTTCAACATCTGTGTTCCTGCCATTATGTACAATTTTAAAATTAAATCTGTATTTCCACTGGTTGCTTCTCTCCTTTTACATTTAGGGCTTTTTTTGTCTCCAGCATTGCAGTATGAACTCTAATGCAACTCTTTGCCCATTAGCCCCAAGTCCTTCTCAGAGCCACTGCTTTCCCATGTCCCAGAATCTGTGGCCGTCCTCGTCTTCCTTTGTCCCACATGCAGATTTATTGGTTTTGCCTGTATTAAAGCACATGCTCTCTGTATGTCCAGATCATATAATTTCTTACATCTGCCCAGCTCTCACCATCATACACCACTCTACCAGATTTTTTGTCATTAAGACATTTTTAGTGGTAATTGACATGTCCCTCTAGAACACCATCAGAAATACAGACTAGCATCATTACCGGTACATATTCACACAGATTTGTATTGTAATTATTTGCATTATTTTGTGATTTCTCACTGAAAATGCTCCTTCAGGGTCTACCAATTTCTCCTATTCCATAATTACATCATACATTCCGTATTTTGCAATGCTACATAGATGTATGGTTTGATATCAAACCAAGTAGCATTCTGTAAGTGTTTTACAACTATACAGTGTCATTCATCGGTGAGCCACTATCAGACAACTAAACCAATTTCTTTAACATGTTTTGGATATTTTTCAGGTCATCTTGTTTGGTAATATTTTCTCACCTCCTGTTTCCTTGTTACTGNACTTTAGACCCAGACTAGTGCCTAGTGATGGAAGAACATGGGGCATGCTCAAGTTTCTTAAAGCTTCTTTTCCCCCCCCCGAAATATGTAAATTGAAATACGCATATAAATATATTTTCTGAAATAATGGCAAATTAATTAGGTTAATTAATGTTAAATTATTACATTAAATTACATTAATTTCAGCTGAAATTATTACAGCTGAAAACAAGTGTTTCATATACTTATGTGAATGACGAGAACCTAAAAAATAGCTTGAAAGTATTGGGTTGAAATTTTTTAAATTGAATACTTGAATTTTTTATTCTAAAGCATTTATTTTCAAAATTTGTTTCACCTTTATTGTAAGAAAATTTTATACTTGAAACAAAAATAAAATATTTATTTTGTAATCAGTTGAAGTAATGTCTTTAATTTTTTCAAAGTCTCATCAATCTAGAACAATTCAAAGAATACAATTGCCAAATGACTAGGAAAGATTTTCATTTTGCTTCCTTTATTGTTGATTTTCACTTCATTTACTTTTTTCNTTTTTTAGAGAAAAAAACCCAACCTTTATTAACTTTCAAGTTTGGGGTATATTTTAAAAGCATAAAGCAGAAAATGAAGCATAGGAGAGAAACTTAGCAGGCAGTAACAGGACCAAATACTCTTTTTTTCTTTTCAGACTACTACTTTGCCCATAATTCACTTAGTAATTTCTGCGAAGTGTACCCTGCCCTATGTAACAACACAAACAGATGCCATTCAATAACTAAGAATAACTTGCAGACCTGGGTTTCTGCTCTTTATGTCTGTAATCTGGAAGAACTTAGATCAGGTGTTCCTTCAGCTTTTGAGAGAATGGTTTCGCCCATTTTCCTCAGGGGACCAAGAGAGTCCAGAAGCATGAAAATTACTAAGCTGGGGTCAAAATCTAGATTGGACATGTCATCTTCAATTTTTAATGCCCTTGGCTTTTTCTACTGGCTTAAGAACAAAAATGTTTTACGATTTTGGAAAGTTTATTGCTCATTATTTTAATGCAAACTTTAGAAAACGCAACATGGTTAATCATTCAGCTGTGACTAGGTATGAAAATTGTTAGAAGGAATCTTTACAGTTTATTGAAACATTTGCTAACTACAATGTGAAGATTTACTAGCCCTTTAAAATTATGATTATTTTTCCAGGACATTGGAAGGTCTTTTAAGATCTTTTACAATCCAATATGCAATACTTGTTCAGTAAGATTTCACATCACAAAATATTGAGCTATTTATCTTTATGCTATGCCTGGCACATATACATAGTAAGTTTGAAAGTTTTAGGCTGTCATGAATGTTTCTCAAGAAACAGCCTTGGACGGAAGTAATTTTTCTAAATTAAATAAATATGTTGCTTCTGATGTTCCAAAATACTCAAAGGAACTAGCTCACATTCTAGATCAAGGGCCTGCAAAATTCCACTTTTAAATATGATGATATTTTTTACTTAGTGATGCACAAAATATCTCTGATAACAAAGAAACTCTGCACAAGATCAGGTCCTGCAAACTTTACCAGCTCATAGCAAGTTTGCCCATTGACTTTAATGGTGCTAATTACCAGAATTTTCATGTTAGTCGACTATCAGGATGAAGCACTATGCACAGGTGTCCGTACAATCAATATTATTTTGTAATTAGCTTTTCAGGGTATTTGGACTTCTAAAAAGAAACGAGGTTTGTCTGTTTGTTTGCTAAAGAAAAGGAAATTTCAGCCCTTTAAGAGATACCAATTTATGAGGGTGAAATTACGAATCATTTTAGACATGATCCCCAAATCCTTTTCTGCATTGTCAGTTTGTATAAATGGAGTTCAAGATTCCAAGTGCAGAGGTTGGAACTAAATCCTTTTGAAGGCTTTGGCCTCTCTGAAGACAGTACCTCAGGTTGGAGCTTTGTGTACAGCAAACCATTGTGGACACAGGCTGTTGCTGGGTCCATTTCAAACACACTGAATAAAGCCTTTTTGAATCAATGGAGAGAGACAGATTTAAATGAGGTATTAAAGATAATGCGTTTGTTTTAGAAGGGGGACAAGAGCATAACAGAACTTCTATCTCCCCAGTACAACGGAGCATTAGAAATGAGAAGGCACAGATGTGCATGTGGAGAGTACCAGCAGCCCTGAATTCAACCATAATTTAATCCCATGCAAGAACAGTGAGGAACCAGAAGCAGAATGGGCTCCAGGGTGCTCATGACTTCACTGTTTGCTTGAAGATATATATCACTTCATCTTGAGTTTCTCTGCAAGCAGAATTTTGTCTCGTGTAAGATACACTTCTTGTTAGCTTTGGCAGCAGCTGCACAACTGTCTCTCCTCTCAGTTCTCTGTCAAAAAAAGGTAAATTGGATGCACAGGAAGACTTGGGTCTGCTCCACAAAGTGTTATCCATAGAAACAGAGTCATTGAGTCACACAGACATGCACAGAAAGGCTATTAGTACATCAGGATTTATTTCCCAGGATAAAATAGGTCATGGTTTTGTTCAAACTTTTTTGGTTTTTCTTTTATTTGTTCATTAGTTTGTTTGTTTTAAATTAAGTAGCCTCCATATCACGTTGTCTGCCTGGAGTTTCTCTGAATCAGTTCTCCATACAGACATCTAGTCTTGAGGTGAAGGCTTTTGGGCCAATACATTACTCTGGCTTTCCAAGACATTTGCTTTATTTGTCTTGTGAATTATTTTTTTTTCATTTTTATTCTTCATTGCTCCTCACAGTATCTTTCTTCACTTTAGACCCAGACTAGTGCCTAGTGATGGAAGAACATGGGGCATGCTCAAGTTTCTTAAAGCTTCTTTTCCCCCCCCCGAAATATGTAAATTGAAATACGCATATAAATATATTTTCTGAAATAATGGCAAATTAATTAATTAATGTTAAGTTATTACATTAAATTACATTAATTTCAGCTGAAATTATTACAGCTGAAAACAAGTGTTTCATATACTTATGTGAATGACGAGAACCTAAAAAATAGCTTGAAAGTATTGGGTTGAAATTTTTTAAATTGAATACTTGAATTTTTTATTCTAAAGCATTTATTTTCAAAATTTGTTTCACCTTTATTGTAAGAAAATTTTATACTTGAAACAAAAATAAAATATTTATTTTGTAATCAGTTGAAGTAATGTCTTTAATTTTTTCAAAGTCTCATCAATCTAGAACAATTCAAAGAATACAATTGCCAAATGACTAGGAAAGATTTTCATTTTGCTTCCTTTATTGTTGATTTTCACTTCATTTACTCTACTTTTTTCTTTAAATTTCTGTCAGATGAGAGAACCCCTCATTAGTTACCTATTTGCTTTCATGAACCTTGGCACAAAGTCAACATCTCCTCAGTTATCTGAAATTATCCTGATACACTAAAATCTATTGAGCATCTCTGAAATATAAGACAAATATACCAAAGATCGCCAATATTCCAGAGATTTTCCTCTGGAACAGATGATTTTTAATAGCATCTGTAGGTATATTGCTCTGTAATACTCTTGGGAGCAGCATGTGCCTCCTTCTACTGCTTGTGAAGTCTCATGGAATGATTTATCTCAAACACCGCTGGCTATTTCTTTAAAGTAATTTTGTAATCACTAAACTATGAAATTTCTATTGCACTCTTGGGTCTCTTTTTCTTTCATGGTCCACCCATACAGTTCTACAGTAGAAAGAAAGATATTTAATAGACCCAATTATTTCCCTGTGCCTTTACTTTACATTTTGCTTTTCCACAATTCTATAGTTGTGTCTACATCCTCTTTACTATCACATCTTATATATTATCACTATCATTCTTTTGTTCCTTGTTATCCTTTTATGATCCAGTGACNAAAGTGCTCTGAGTACTTCTGAGTACTTCTACTCATCTTCTAAAAAGCATTGTTTTTCATGTCATTCATTTCAGTCATGTCCAATCCTGGGTTTGAACTTTTCTTAACATGCCACTGCATAGGAGGATGCAGCTGACCTGAGAGCATGCTGCAAAAAATAGGAGTGTTGCCATTCAAGTGTGATTTAATTGCCGAGGAAGAGCACTCGAACAAAAGCTAACTTTTTTGTCACTGGTGGGGAAAGCCCTATTCTGTGGGGAGTGTCTAAATGGTGGTTAAAGTAACCTCTAACAAGAAGGATCATAGTACTGAAATAATGGGATCACGGGGTCGTAAGAAATCCCCTCTAAGATGGCAGACTCTTTATATAAATCATAGGAGCATAATCTGTCTGAAAAGCCCAAATAACAAAGACACTTCAATATACAGCTGGTGGGTCCACAGGTCATTTAAGTCCCCTATAAAAAGGGGGAATTCAGTACTCAAATAGCGAAAGAACAGTGTCATTTTTTGCCATCATTACAACAAGGAAATTATTTTCAATATGGAAAAAACAATCTCTTTCACTTCTCTGTGGAAGTCTGTCACAAATGCTGTGACATGCATTTCCAGACATATGTAAAGAGAGGACTGTTGAGCCCATTCCGAGAAGCTTACAGAGACATCATGATATTACTAACTTCCTCCTCCATGTGCAGATGTGTCCCTTCTACCCAGGACTTACATCAGGCATGTGGTGCCCACAGTCTTGCGGATCCCCTCCCTTTTCACATTGTTCCTCCCTGCTCATATTTTACCCCATCCTAATGCACTGTGCTGACAGCTTTTTGCAAATGGTCCTAACTCCATCATGTGGCAGCTTTTATTTGGTCTGAAATACTGCCAGCTGTCCTGACCCAAGGCAGAGGGGCTTTCCGAGTGTTCTCAGGACTACCTGGAGATAACATGTTGCTTCCCAGTGCAATGCACGGAGTCAGGCACTCCAGCAAAAAGCAGCTGAACAAGACATGGAAAGAGATGTGGTTTTCCCACATCATTTACTTAAAATCAGCCATCACTTCCCTAGGCAGCATGTCAAAGATCTGGTGTGGAGGTGCCATTTATACAGGTGGAACACATCCTTTATGGGCCGAGATGAAAGGTGGATTTAAGGGAAACTTGTTCTTCCAGGAAGCTGTGGACTGCTGGGACCTTGGTCCTGGATCTTCCTAAGCCATACTAATAAGATCCTGTGGAGTGCTATGCAAACCAGTGAGCCCCAGGTCTAAACCTATCCAGTACATTTCTTCTGAGAGCTCAAGCCTGTTTTCAGACTGTAGTTAAAAGAGCAAAGGGCTCTTGTCTTATCCCATGAGTCATCCTGCAATGCAGACTATCTCTTCGAAGCAAAAGAGCATGTATAGTAAATCTGAAACCTTTATAATGTAAGAAACAAATATCCTTTCATAAAATGGCATGTGTTTTATTGCATATGCACAGGCAAAACATTCTATTACATTTTATATGTAATGCAATTGTGTTTATATCCTTATGTTGTAGTTACGAGAAGAACAGCTCTCATTATGAACGTACACACATCTTCAACTCAAACAGGTCCACTTACAGAGATATAATCCCACCGAGGAGAATAAGTTTTGACAGGTCTTTCATGTCTTCTGCTCAGAAGAAGTACATCTGCCTGATGTAAGATCAGGGGCATGTCTTTCACCTTGAATAGAAGTTACATTGAGAGATATATATATAACTGAGAGTCAAATTTCTGTGCTTAGCAGGGCTCTTTGCCATTTGCATTACATATCTATGTATATTTCTGATAAAAGTGTTGTCTTTGTTTAATTCAACAAAGACAACTGCAGTGAAAAGCAAACATTTCCATTGTTAAAATACTTACCTGTGCTTTGATCAGAAAACAATGTTTGCACAGTTCTGGTGAAATAGTAATAATAATATATGTATATGCATGTATGGAGTGAGTGAGTGTATGTATGTGCACATATAAATATTATTTACATACTCTTCAAATCTGTGCTTCTGAAAGGAGGTTGATTGGGTAGTCTGAGACGCTGAGAACCTCTGAAAACACAGGCCACACATATTGATTACAGCTCTGGTGCTTGCTGAGGCCTAATCCTGAATATACTGAAATCAAGAGCAAATTTTTCAGTGACTACCCAAGTACAGAATCAGGTCTACTCTGCAACTGCAGATGAAATATTTGGATAAGCTTTGCTACAGCAGAGAAAAAAGAGTGGTAGGCAAATGTTCAAGTTAACTCCACTCTCACAGCAAAAAGAGCCATTCCAGTACAGGAAAGGGAAAATGCAGGCTTTGGTACAGTGTGCAAGTGTGTGGGTAGCTTCTCAGGGTGTCAGTCCTCGTGGTGGCTTCAGTAGAGATCTTCAGATACTTAAGAGTTGATGTATGTTTTTAAGTACTCTGTTGGATGGGGACTAATTACTGCTGGTTCAAATTACATGAAATGGCTGTAGGTACAAGGGCTTAATCAGTTATTAAAGAGATGATAAGGGGCACTACCAGCCTGGGTTTACTTCAACATAATTTTTCATTATATTCCATGTCTTCTGTGCTTGCAAACACTCCTTGCAAGGAACGTTTTTGGGAGGAAAAAAACCCCAAAAACAAAGCACCCCACCAAAAAAACCTTTTAGAAAAAAATGTTTTTGAAAAAAAAATTTCCATGGGCATCATCAGTGAGGCTATGGGCTTTTCTATTCCTCCATAGCAGTTTCAGTATAATCTTGAGGAACATACAGAATTGCCAAGATTAGGGCTGTGTGTCGGTAGCAACCTCACTTTTTCTCATTTAAAAGAAGTTTACAGCAGAATTTTGGATGTGCATTTGATTGTATGTCTGAAAGGTGAACTCACTGCCCATTTTGCCCCTATGTCTACTCCTGTAACAGGCCTCTTGTCATGATGTGAGAAGTTCTGGCCCACCTCTGCCAAATGCTGAGAGGATGCAGAAGTGAGTCTGATCCAAACAGCTGCAAGGATTACTTCTACAGCATTAAGTTTGAAGCATTTTTGTTGCCCATATCTCCAACATCTGACCAAGCTTATGAGCTTAGTTTTCGTTGTCCATCATGGGCTGTCTTCCATCTCAGCCTGAGAGTATATGGAACACATCTCTTGGCAATCCAAAGCTGTGGAATCCAACATCTTATTCCACCTCCCAAAAAAGGTTTTCATATCAAATTCCTGAAGAAGTTTTAAAATATTGTTTGGGGTCTTTTAGTCCTCTGTTTTTAATAGTTGTATTTTTTTGGCATGTGGCACCCGCATAGGTTCAAACAAACTTCTGATAAAGATCTGCTTGTGATGTACTTAGAGGGTGCCGTATAAACTGATGTTAAGTCATAAATCATTTCAACAAAACATTTGCTCTTCAAGGCAAAACGAAGCACAGGAGAGGGTGATAGGAAAAGAACACACAGAAGAATGAGGGGAGAATCATGTTCATCCCACAGCAGATCATTACTAGTCATCACCACCAGCCCATGAGATACCAAGGCCCACCAGCCCTTTTTTCATGAGCAGAGAAGCAACTGCCTCCAACTTTGGGGTCCTATGTAACTTCTTGGCTGTACTCACAGGGTGTGGGGTCAAGCGGATTGAAGGTACAAAAAGGAGCCCAACCTTGGCAGCACTGGGAGAGAGGGAGTGTGTTGGCACAACTCCTCCTGCCTCTCCCAATTTGATGTGCAATTTTCATGCATAAAACTATTGTTTTGCTTGCTGGGCTTTCTACAGTGGCTGGGCCAAGCTTCCTGCTAGCAGCCAGGATCTGTAATCTTAGGAAAGTTGCAGGGCCCGGCAGGCTGTCAGTATTTCAGCTGGATTGAGCCCAGAACAATTTTATTTTCATCAGAAACGTTCCCTGGCCCTACCACATGTGCAAGCCCATATGAAACCACCAAGAAGGCTCCCTCCTCCAGCTATCTTATTTAGCACAAATTCAGCTGCCCAGCAGAACTGTTTCTTATCCAAGCCCTTAGAGACAGGAGAAGAGTGGAGAGATTTAATTATAATCTTTCTCTTTCTGCACCTCCCACAGTACATTAATGCTTTTCATTATCTGAAGCCAAAACCTTGTTTTATAAGCTGCGAGAGCTGTCTTTTAAAAATACATCCAGCATTAAAAGAGTTCTGAATGGCAATAACAGCAGAATAACCCTCATCCACAGGTGTGGGAGATTCATTGGAGGATTGCTGGTGGAGAGGCAAATTTTATTGAAAGACATCTGATTCCTATTTCTGATTACCCCTCACATTACAACACTTGTGTGCCCACTGACAATTTCAGTCCAAATGAATGAGAGAAAAGCCTCAACATTCAGGAGCTCTGGATGATTTTTACAAGTATCCAAATGTTTAGACTTTCATCTGAAGCTGATCCAAAAAATATGAGGCCACTCACTTGAGACAGCTTGACAAATATCCTCAGTCATTTATTCTATTTGTAGGTCTAGAGCATATATTCATATAGACATATAACTGGAGTAAGTTAATCTCACTGACATAGAAATGCAGATAAAAGAAGAACAACATTTTTGACCCACAACTACAAAGTGATTTGATTGACACAATTAAATACGTCTTATATTGATGGAAAGGTTCTGAGAAAATTTGACTGACTTAATTGTCATTGCCTTACTGCATACATAAAGCTGATTTTAATCTATGAAAAATTAGTTTCTTTCTGGTACTTTCCTAGGTGACTACCCACAGGTCAGAGACCACTATGAAAAAGATGGAGACTTAAATATCCTTCCAAGAGAAGCCACTATTGGGCTATAGGCTGAATGTAGCTGTTCCAACTCTAAACTGTTTTTTGCCATAAACACAAAAGCTCAAAAACTGAAGATGTAGAAGGCCCTGGAAGCAGTCCCCTAAAAGGGACATGCTTTCCCTGATTCCCCAAGAAATTTTACACAGTTGACTAGGGTCTTTTTTATTTACATTTTGATGGTCTCTTATCTTACATTTTAATAGGAAATCTGCTGAATGTCTAAAATGCATTTTGGCAGTCAGACTTTTTGTTGCTGATCTCTGACTTAAAAGGAGTTTAACTTATCAAGAAACTTTGGTGTAGATCTAGTGTAGTGGATTGGTTCACTCGGTTTTTAAATGCTTTCTTTTGGATCATTTTTAATCATCGCTTACACTGTATCTGGCCATTTATACATTGACAGGTTGATGGGGACTTTAATGCACATAAAACTTTCTCTGTCAGGACTTATGCCTCTCTGTCAGATTTTATCCTGCAGTAGAGAGGGTTCATGTGCAGTTGCTGACAGATAAAATAAGCTCCTCCAGCAGCTGCAGATCTGCCTCACACTGATTTTTTTTCTGCTCTGATTCTGTGTCCACAGCTAAGTGTTGAGAAAACAAAGGGCTGTGCCAGGACATACAGGCAGGGGCGAGGTGCTACCTGCGAGAGGGACAATGACTTATCCACACTGTGGCCATCATCTGTAGTCTGTCACTAAATGTTTGCCGCCTTTCTTTACCCCCAGCTACAGGACACACCAAGAAAACCCTTCTGTTCTAAAGAAAAGCACATCTCAAATCTGGTTTTCTGCAGAGGAGATCTAAAAGGCAAGAAACTTACTTTAAAAAAAAGATTTAAAGTCATGAATCACATAAAAACTGAAAAAGCTCATGCATTTTAAGTCTGTCCCATGATCTTAAGGACCTGAATCTGGAATTTGAAACCCTTTGGTTTGAGTATGGGGACCTGTGTTGTGTGGTTCAGAAGATAAGGACGGAGTTTTTTCACAAGCCTGGTGCAATCCAAGTTGAGGTATGGAGATACTATACCTGATATGAAAAGGTTTCCAGCATCTGTAATTCCCACAGAATCCAAAAGAAAATGCAAACACTCAGCTTTGAAGCATCAGACCTTTAATCATTAATATGTTTCCACATCTATAAAAAAATGTTTCCTAAGACACTTTATTTCTGCAAGAAATTCCCTGTTGGCAAGAGACTTTTAATAGCTCCTTAGAGACCTATAAGGAACTGTGGAAGAAATAAAGAGGGGGCTTACTTTTGTGAATCAGACCTACTGGAGAGCAACTGGAAATGTTTTTATGAGTCTTTGTAATGAAACTACAGTAGCAGTTCCATGTTGATTTTTAGTGTAAGACTAAATATTTTTTCTTCTTCTTTTTTAAGCCTAATTTTTTCCCACCTGAAGCTTCAGGTGTGGTCTCTTGGCAAAGGACAATATTTTTGTAAAATTTAAGGCTGATCTGATAAGGCTTTTTTAAGTAAGATGATATTGCATAGAACATAAAGGTATTTCACTTGGAAAATTTCTTTGAATCTTTCCTTGTTCAATCAGAAGTTGAAAACTACTTACACTAAAAATTTTCCAGTTTAATTTTATACTTGTCTTAATGACAGCTTATCATTTTAGTCATTTCAGTGGTATCAAAATTTGGGGGTTTATTAGTTTTCTGCAAAGGTAATTTTGAAGAATAGCATAAAAATAACAAAATATGAGATTATGTTGATAGAAGATTAAAATATTGCACACAGGTGTGTCAATGAACATGAATATATGAAACAGAGGAGACAACGAAGTTAAATGTACGCTAGAAGCTTTGAAATAATTAAGCTACTCATGTGTATTAAAATTATGCAGCCTTCCTTTTGAATAAATGCTGAGCATTTTTGTAAGTTATTTGTTCCAAGTAAATTTAATCCATACTGTTCATACCTAATAACTGGTTTCTAGTAATAGCTGAGAACTGTCGTGTTTCCTCATTGATTTGCTCCACAACTAGCAGTTCTTGCAGGGAAAAAATAAGGAAAGGGTAGTGTCGTGGTTTGACCCTGGCTGGATGCCAGAGATCCACCACAACCTCTCCTGGAGGAGAAAAACTGGAAAATAAAACTGGAAAATAAAACTGGTCACAGGCAAAAAAGCAAGGCACACTATAAGTAAAGAATATAAAGGATTTATTTACTAACTAACAAGATCAGAACTGCGAAGGAAGCATCATTTAAAAGGCAACCTTTTCCCCCCACCCCTCCTTCTCTTACAACAGATCTAATATTCCCTTTTTTCACCAGGAGACAAAAGGGGAACATAGAGTAGGGATAAATCAGGCAAGTTGNCAGAGACGTCTCTATCTCTATAACCTTGAAGGCCATGGCAGCACTGAGGCCCAGGCAAGAACTGAGCTGTTAACCTCCTCACTGCCAGAGCAGCAAAAAACCCTAAACCATAACAGGTAGTTTCCTTATTTAGGGTAGTGTGATCACTACACTAAATTTTACATAGACCTATCAAAGTGAACAAAAATTGAAGGACCCCACAGATGACAAAAAGTCCCTCAGTTGATACTTTAAGCTACACCAAGTATCCCTAAGGAGAGCTCTGGGACAGGGAAAATTCCTCCCTGGACAAGGCTAGAAAAGAGCATGTAGCAGAGATATTGCTTTTCTCTTTTAAAATGCCTTCATGGAAAATTTGAGCAAACAAGTCACAAGGTTTTGTTAATGGACTCACTTTAGCTTGTGATATATGGCCTGATCACAGAGGTCACGAGATCTGAGCTCTTTCTATGACTGCATGTTCCAGGCTTTCCTCCATGGTCATGGCTGCTGCATGCTACACCTCAGGCTTGCCTCCCTTTTCAGCATGCTGACTCTTCCTCCTTCTCAAAGTCTCTGATGGATATGTGAGTTGCAGCCCACAGATGCTTCACCTCAGTTTTTATTGAAGGTACTTCTGAAAAATTTCTGTGGCTTTTGCCACTTTTTTTTTTCTCAGGACAAAAATTGTAGCAGATAAAGTGATTCCCTTATTCTCTGAATAAAGAATATTCCTCCCAGCAGACAAGCGTCACATCTTTCCGTCTGCTCCCCGCTCCTTCATTCCTGTTCTCTCCTTTTCCTCCCTTCACATCAATAAATCTTTGCCTGCTCATTTGCTTTGCTTTCCTCAGTAATTTTTTCTCCTTTTTTTTCCCTACTGATACCTTTTAATGACTTTGGTTGTATTTTTAGAGCAATTCATACCCAGAAAGGAGGGGAAACATGAGTTCCTTCTTCTGATTATGCCACTACTCCTATCCTGCATACAACAGAGTGTACGTCTTGTTTTCTCCCCAATTACAGCAGAATATGAATCCACCTAAATCATTACCACATACAAATACACTCTGTTGAGTAGGGAAGGGATTGCCTGCTTGTTCTCTGTAGACTTTTGTTGAACTTTGATGAAGAGAGAGTGCAGAAGACTACATGAGGAGAGCGCAGCTGTTTAGTCACCATCATATTCTTCTGCTCTCTCCCTGTCAGGCGCTCAAGGGACCTGGTGCTGTAGCCGTTCAAATTTGGCTCATTATAAACTCTGCCAGGTCAAAACCTCATTTCAATCACAATGCAACTATTGTAGGGTAAGATGCTATACCCAGGGTAATAATAACTTGTGTATTTCTGTTTCAATGAAAGATCCTCCCCACCAAGAATAAGAGCAATGTCAGGCAGGCAGACTACAATGTAGTAGGTCTATTTCTGATACAAGGGTTAACTTGCACTCCTGATCTCAGTCAAATAAATTCAAAGTTTCACACAAGCTGCACAACAGCTTGTTCTCCTTCTTATGCAGCTTCATATTTCTCATTGTAATGAGTACCTGTACCAGAAGTAAATTACATAAAACTTCCTTTTCTTCAGGGCTTTTTTTTTTTTTTTGCAGTTTTTCTCATGTTACTAGAGATAAAAATTGTGAGCAATCTCATCAAATTCTATTTTCATGTTTTTCATAAAACTCTCAGCAGTATTCAGTGCTTTAAGTGAGTGCTTCATTCAGACTTCCAGAGATTCACTTTTCTTTGCTAAACACTCTTTCTGGGATTTGATCTGTATACCTTGCCACAGACTCAGATGCCCTTTTAATACCATGCTGCTTGTGATGAGGCAATAACATATAACACATTTGATCCTGCATCTCATTTAAAGCCTGTCAGTTTCACAGAGCTCTGATTTCAGTGACCTGGGTACCTTGGAAGAAGGTTTGGAAGGCAGCACTGAGTTCATAGCTAGAAACAAGCTTAAGCTGCAATTGCTCAGTGATTTTCTATGTATTTTACAGGGTGTGATGGTATGCCACAACTGGAGATAAAATGTCCTTGTGGGTTGTCTTTCTGTACTGAAGTAATTGCTTACATCCTGCTTGGATGGCTCCTTCAGAAACATGACATAATTGTCTAAAGTAATATACTTGTGGAGAAACAGTCTTTCTTAGACCATCAGGTCGTCCACAACAGTGTTCTTCTCGAAACAAATGGGATGGTGGAAGTGGTATATCAGGGTTTGGCTGCATTACCTTCTCAGATATTTGATGTGCATATGGAGTTGCTAAGCTTGTCTGTAGGTTTTATACACACATATTATTAAGAAGAAATTCTTTACTGTAAGCGTGGTGCAACACTGAGATAGGTTGACCAGATAAGCTGCAGATGCCCCGTCCCCGGAAGTGGCTCAAGCCCAGGTTGGATGTGGCTCTGAGAGGCCTGGTCTAGTTGAAGGTATCCTTGCCCATGGCAGGGAAGTTGGAACTAGATGATCCTTAAAGTCCTTTCCAACACAAACAATTCTAGGTTCTATCATTCAAGGGCTAAACCTCTTCTAGAAAAGGAGGGATCTGATAATGCCATTTTAGATATTTCATGTGGGATTCATCTCCCCAACTTCAGCCATCAGAGAGTTTGATTTCTACCATTCCAAAGCAGGAGCACAAAGCAAGCGGGTTCACATGTTTGCTTGTGTTTGCCCCTCTGGTTGAGCCCAGAGGGAAAACAGAAAAACAGGTGAGACCACCCTTTGGAAGTGGAAAGGAATAGTTTATCATGGACATGATAAACTGTCAATTTATTGTGATTTAACAATTCATTCATCATCTACCAAGCCATAGTAATTTATTGTGCACACGACTGCAGCCCACTCAAGTTAAGTGCTCACTTTAATCATTCTCTAAAGACACTACTTAAGTTGCAGTAACTTAATTGCTTGTCAGTGTCTATTCAGACCTTATTTTCTCAAAGTCAGTAGTCATATTCACCACCTTTGTTCCATGAAGCCAACTAAATATTGGCTAACACTCTATGCATATACTGAGACCCACATAATTAGAAAAATTAGAGAAGTAATAGGTCTACACTTTTTTGCATTCCAAGAAACCCTCCAAGTAAGGAACAATGCAAATGCACAAAAGTATTAACATCTACATTTCCTTTTGGTGTAAAGTTGGAAGAAAGGCACTAAAGCTATCAAAAAAATTATAACAGTCACATGATATTTTTATTTGCTTTCAAACAGGAGCTCTGCGGCTCAGGGAAGGGATACACTGACCTTTCACTTCTGTGCTCCCCAGCTTCAGCACTAAGACCCTAAGTGAAAATGAGTCTATTGGTCTCATC
This sequence comes from Pitta sordida, assembly GCA_013390025.1. NCBI lineage: Eukaryota > Metazoa > Chordata > Aves > Passeriformes > Pittidae > Pitta > Pitta sordida. The sequence goes on from WEKX01028978.1 coordinate 171,965, forward strand.
CAAACCTCGGCACATGTTAGCCCACATTACAAAACACCAGAGAATTTGGCATAATCAGCAGTTTCTGCTCAAGAGAGGCCCAGGACTGCAATAGCAGAGGTGTTAGAGATCAGAACTTGGGAATGCTGCTTATGTGGGAAAGCAAAATACTTGGTCTCTTGCTTTCATTGGGACCGTATTCACTTGCACAAAATAAACACAGTATGAACAATACAAAAAATACTTGTATCACACCAAATGATACTTATAAATAAGACAAACAGCTCATTACCACCATTCATCCAAAGGTCACAGACTGCTTTTTAAGTTGAAATTTAGCTGCACTGGTGAAGCAGCACAACATCGTTCTTATTTTACAGATGGAAAAACTGAGGCACACAGACACCTTCCTATCCAAGACCGCACAGGAAATCTGTGGCAAGACCAGCACAGGCTCCTCATCACAAGAGTCTGCGTGTGTTGGGGTTTGGGAAGGACAACTGAGCTCACTTGCACTCAGTTGCCTATGGCAGGAGCTGAAGAGCACACAAGCAAAAGGTCAGTGTATCCATTCTCCAACTCACAAAGCCCCAGTCTGAAAAGAATGCAATGAGAATATTCTGAGGGTTTTTTTCAAATTTTAATTGTTTTTGGCACCAGGAGTCATTTTTGCACCAAAAAAAAAGTTATATACTACATACTGATATTTACATAAATTTTCACTCTCTAATTTGGAAAGTTTAAGAAGAAAAAAATCTGTAGACCACTGGAGTATCAGGCTGATGTGATGCTCAGCATGGTATGAGGGTAAACTGCACTAGTTGAAATTGGTGAATGTTCTTTTATGTCTCTCTTTCCAGTTTTTTTTCCTGAACTGATAGCCACATTACTTCCTTCTTACATTGCTTGAGCTATCAACTAAATCAGACATTATTCTGGATCCTGGACTTTTGGCTATAAATGCAGCTGCTTGGAGTAAAATCAAGCCCACCTTGGTGAAGAAGTGCTTGGGTGCTGTGACAGAACTGGCTTGCATAGGAGCGAATCTGGAGGAAAACCAGTCACTCCACAGCTGGGGATTGCCCTGAGCTTTCTTCAAGTCTGGCAATATGTATCACCACATATCACCAGACTGTCACTCCTACAAACTATTCTCCTCTTTCAAAACCAGGTGCCTGATCAAATGCTTTGGACTGCTTTTGGTGACACCTGTCCTCTCCCTCACACCTTTCATTCTTTGAAGGGTCTCTCCTAATCTGCAGCTTGCTCTCCGCAGAAACACTGAGTCATTACGTCCCATGTGACTTTCTCTGTGGATTCCTTAATTAAAAGGAATGACTTGGAGGCTTGTCATCCAGTTACCCTGCATTAGAATGAGCCCCGTTAAATGGGATTACTGGGTGAGGATACAGCCATGCCCACTGAACAGCAACCTGGTATTTGAAGCAAGATGGAGTTGCAGGACTTCTCGGGGCTTACCTGTACCTCAACAGCCTTTAGCAAGGGGACCACACGTTGCAGGCCAGGAAGATGGCCTTTTTGTTAGAAATTACTGGACACCGTATTTTAGTGATGTCCCTCATGGGAGCTCTCTGCCTGTGAGGAATGAGACAGGAAGCAAAAGGAAGTCACCTGGAACTTGGTGCAGCAAACCTCAGGCTAGCTGGGGAGCAGCACATCCAAATAAAAAGCGTCACCGGCTTGCAGCGTGAAGCATCAGCAGAAAGAAATATGGGGAGGCCTCTAGTGAGAAATTAAATAAAAGAGTCACTCTGTGATGGTTTCTTCAAGCTGAAACATCTTGCTAGCTTTTAAAGCCCAAACACAGTGGTTGTGTTAATGTTGCTTAAGTTAAACATCTCACCTTCTTCAGACAACGCTGGGGAGTAAAACTCAGTCTGAAATGAGACAAGTTTCCCAAAGGTGGGTTCACAGATCACAACATGTGGAGATGGAAATAATCTATTCAACCATCTATCCCATCTCTCTGCCAGCTCAGAAATACTCCCCATGATGTTTTTAACATAACTGCTTTTCTCATTTAAAAAAAGTGTGTAAGAAACACCTAAAAATGTCTCTGAGACTTTCTATCAAAACTTGTTTGATCCCTTGACTAATTCTAGTGTCCACTGTTGTTTTGTGCAGATGAGTTCTGAATGTGCCAGGATAAAGAGTCAACCAATATTTTCTGAAGAGACTCTTCCACCATTTGCGACACAAAGCAGTTGGGAAAACCCTCCCAATATTTGTGTTGCTTCTGCATTTTCTTAACTGTATTCAATTTTTCCTCTCTTTACGTAAAACTGATGAGTTGTTCTTTCTTGGTAGTATTCTGTGTGGTTATGGACTAGCCAACCTGAAAAGTGTTACCAAGTACTCCCTATTTTGAATATTACATGCAGAACAAGACATCTTTGCTAAAATAATGGAAATAAGCCCTGAATCTAAAAAGTTGTTTGGGGAGTGCAGTTATGAAGAAATCATCCTATTTCACTGTGGTGAAGAGAAGAACAAAGACTGCTTTTCACCTTTAACTGAGGCTTCCAATAACTGAGTTTAAGATTATTTTTTGCCCCTAGTTTAATTTATGTCCATGTGTTGCAGAGTCTGGATCACTTTTAAACGTCTGGCTTGACACGGCAGCCTGTTTCACCCTCAGCACAAGTTTCCTATTTCCACCTCAGAGTCCAGATGTCCTGGGGCCCTTACAGGGCTCCTTGACAGTACATATATTTGGGACAACCCTGTCCATGCTAAAAAAAGGAAACTGAAGACAACACATGTATTACTCAGAATATCCTGTTACCATGGATAAATGGTAACCTGTGGGGGCAGCAAGACTTCTCCCTCTGACAGGGATGCTGCAGTGGGATGGATGCCAACAAAACTGTAGCTTTGTATGAAGTCCACCCATTTCAACTCCGGGCTTCCTCAGCCTATCCTAGAGACACTATGGCCACTTTCATACTGCTGAGGTGTGAAATACATCAGTGTAGAATCAGAGCTGACAAAGCTGTATTTTGTCAATTTTGAGTAAAAAAATTAAAAGCTTCTTGCTTCACTCATCTCTTGGATTCCTCAGTGAAATGTAAGAACGTGTACAGAATCGTGCAACAAGCTGTCGCATGAGTTTCAAAAGCAACAGCCCACACAAGTAAACTTCTTGACTATAAAGTCTTGTTATTTAAGATTATTTAATCAAAGATGGCAGAAAGCAAGAGGCTGTTGTTGTTGGTTGGTTGGTTTTTCCCTAAGAAAGCACTTCAGCCACCTTCAGAATAGGCCTGAGTTTTGACAGAAGTGTCTACCCACAGACACAAGGTATGAAGTGCTTAATTATCTGTGAAGATTATAGGAGCCATGCCATGCCTGACTCACCAGCCGTTATTTTAAAAGGTAAAATGATTAGCAGATCTTTTTGGAAAGTGGCTATGGTAGTTTTCCTGCATGTGCATGTGGGTGTTGCTGTGTCTCCTGGCAGTACTGTGCCCATCCTCACTGGTGTGCAATGGCAGGTGAGAAACAAGGCTCAGGGCTCAGACATCTTAATGCTCACAGACTTCCAAGGAATAATGCAAAGAAATGGAAGAAAAGCTAGAAAATGAGACGGGAAAATCCAAGCAAGTAAAGTCTTTGGTTTAAACGCTACTAGTGTAGCAGTAATCATCTTTCCCTCGTCAGATTTTATGTAGAAAGCTTCCAGCATTTCCAGAACTGTCGTTAAAATGAGGAAGACCCAGCGCTATTATTTTGTCTAGTGTCATGGTGCTGCTAAGTGTTGAGTCCATTAGTGTGACTCTGAACACAAAACTTACCTGTTGGATGTTGGGGGACAGTGAAAGTGGCAGAATCTTGCATATGAGCCCACAGTCTCGCACCAGTTGTAAGGCTTCTCTTCACTGGTGTAATTTTTTCCTCCTCAGCAGGGGTAGGTGCTATACTAGTACACGTTACTACCAGTGAAGGCAGAGCTGCACCTGTGATATGTATCACCAAAGTAAACATGTAATTAAAAAAAAAAAAAAAAAAGAAACCTTTCCTGACATAGCCGTAGCTTTCCAGCGATCTGGGGAGTTGAGTAAACATTTTATTTGAAAATAGCCCTCCTGCAGCATTCGCGTTCCTGTACTTTGAAACCCAGTAGATAGCATGGAAGCGGGTGGAAACTTAATACGTACCAATAAAAAAAATAGCGATAGGTTACTCAATTATTTTGATATTCTGAACAAGTTGAGGGAGAAACGCAGAAAGAAGTGTCTTAGAATGATAAATAAACAAAAGCCAGAAACTTTCTTTAACGCTCTCCTTTCCCCGCCTCCTCCCTTCCTTCTCTCCTCCCCCGCTCCCATCCTCATCCCACGCCCAAATCGCCCAGCCCCGCCTCCCAACACACGCAAGGCTGCATCACTTTTTCCGCTTTGCATTCCTCCCACCTTTTCATCCGCCCCCCCCGTCTCGTCTCCGCGCTCAGTTTCTCACCCCTTCCGCCGCCTCCCGCCACCTACGGCAGGGCAGCCGAGCCCGCTCCCGGCTCCCGCTCCCGGTGCGCGCAGCCTCCGCCGCCCCGTCGGTGACTCGCCCCGGCCACTGGCGGCCGCCGGAAGGGAGCCCGCGCAGCCAGCGATGCCCCCCGGGCACACGGGAGATCCTGTGCATACAGCGCGGGTTCTGGGAACCTTCTTCAGTTGTCCGCTCCCATCGGGAGGCCGAGCCCAGGCCTGGCCTTGCCTTGCCTTTGGGAGGGATCGCCAGGCTCTGGCAGCTGTGCCCATCGCTGCGTGCCACAGCTCCCCCTCTGCAGAGCCGCCCTGCGCAGCCGTGTGTGGCGCTAAATATATCACAGGGATGGCGCCTTCGGGGAACGCTGTGTATCCCGTGCAGGAGCCTTAAGACAAAGAATCTGGAATTAAAACCTTTCACATCACGGCTGTGCAAAAGGGAGCATATAGAAGGACTTCAGAAAACTATACCCTGGCAACTGTTTTCCTTGAGTGCTTGATACCACTGCCATTACAGTGCTCCTTGCACACTAACCTTATGTAATGTAGTCACAAAGCTAAGAGAGAAACCGGAACATTATGTGGTGCAATGCAATTATAAAATCAATTTTCCCAGAGAAGTTTTGGGTGCTTTGCATGACATCTTCGTAGCACATGCAAAATTGCACTTAACATATTTAGCAACCTCTGAATTGTCTGCAGAAGCTCAAAGTGACAGTCACTTCTAAGCAATGGGATATTCAACTTAAAATTGTTAAATATTCAATACTCTCTAGCTGTGATGGTACATCAGATATTGCACATTTAGCCTGGCACCAAGTATTTGAAGTTGGCTGTGAAGGAAACACATTTTAATGTCTGACAAACAAGTAGCTGTGCCCTTTTGAAGCTGGTCAGGAATTCAGAAGTCTAAAGCAATCTCAGAATAGGGATTCACAGGTGCGGGTGTGCTGCTTAAAGGTGAATGACAGATGAAATGTATTACAGGGATATGAAAAGATTACCTAAATTGTAGTACAGATCAGAAAAAAGCTAACGCTGTCTGGAAAAAAGTGTTCCAGACTTCTTTTCTGATTTAAATCTCGAACTATTTCAAGCATCTAAAATAATATGAAGGGCAGTTAATACGAGAATTATTTAGGAAAAATATCTACTGAAGAATCATTAACTTTTTTCCTAATTTATTTTTTTCGGTTTTCAAATTTCATCTTAGACTTTTGGGAAGTAATTCTACACATGCAATGAAAAGGGTGTATGTTACATTTTTGTTGCATTACTATATAAATTTTCCATTTTCCTGCACTACTTTGCCTCATTTTTTAACCTGAGCCTCAAGTGCACAGTATAGGAGGCAAATACTTGTATAAGGTAGAATCACTGATACGTTCAAGCTCAGGGTTTCTTTGCTGGTTCAGTTTCTTATTCACTAATTCCTTGCTGTAGCAAGCATATCTTGTGTTTGAAGCCTTGCATGGTGATGGGAAACATCTTGATGCTTTAGGTGTTACTGTAGGAAGACCCAGTTGAAAAAAACTGGTATGTGTTCAAGCAAGGACTGCTCACATGAGTAAGGATTTGAGTCATCCAAGCTCAAAAGGATTGGTAAGGAGGAGGACGCGATTTCATCAAATGCCTGGTAGCAGGAGATGTAAATACATAACCCAGGCAAACGGGCTGATTTTGTAGATCATATGCACAGCAGTTGTGCTAAATTGGGTAGTGTTATTTGGAAAGAACAGCAGAAAAGATGCATATGGAAAGCTCTGAATCAAAGATCAAAGATCACAGAAACACAGAATTTGCCAAGTTGGAAGAGACCTGCATGGATCATCGAGTCCAGCTTCTGGCCCTGCACAGGATCATCCCCAAGAGTCACACAATGTACCTGAGGATATTGTCCAAATGCTTCTTGAATTCTGTCAGACTTGGTGCTGTGACCACTTCACTGAGGAGCCTGTTCCAGTGCCCAACCACTCTCTGTGTGAAGAACATTTTCCTAATATCCAACCTGAACCTCCCCTGACACAACTTCAGGCCATTGCCTCAGATTCTGCCAGTGATCAACATGGAGAAGTCAGTGTTTGCACCTCCTCTTCCCCACATGAAGAAGTTGTAGATTGTGATGAAGTCTCCCCTCAGTCTCGTCGTCTCTGGGCTGAACAGGCCAAGTAACCTCAACTGCTGCCTCACACAGCTTCTCCTCAAGGCCCTTCATGATCTTCATTGTCCTCCTTTGGACACTCTCTAGTAACAGCTTAGATGCTCCAGCACAGGATGTTGAGGTAGGTATATGAAATCACAGAGGTGCAAGCAGTGTTTGGTCTCCTTCGGACCCCAAAGTGGAGTGTTCTAGCATTAAAAACAGCTTTTTTAGACGTGACAGCAGTGTACGTGGCACATAACCTGGTGAGAGAGTCACCATTGAGAGAAGGCAACTACTTCTAGGCAGCAGGTTTCCCTGCACCATCCTTGGTTAACGTGTCCAAGGCAGAAAGGCAGAATGTAGGCTATTCTCTCTGGTGCTCTGATTTTTGTCTGCTGCCTAGGAAACACAATACACTGTAGAAAGCGGCTTGCACGCTGGCTTGAGGGCTGCTCATCCTGGTGGAAGACTGCCAGCCTGCCCGGGCCACGAAGCCAGATGAGCTGTGAATCCCTACCCCAGGTGCTCATATCTTCTACCACACTCCATCTTGATTAAGACATGATGAAACAGGACCTTGAGCCACAAACATGCCAAGGAGTAATGTGATATAAATGTGCAGCTGCACAGGTCTCCTGAAAGGGGGTGAGTTGCACATTTTGCAATTAGGGTGAGCTAATTGTATGTGCACAGGCAGTTGCCCCAGCTCAGTTGATGCGTGGTAACTTATGAAACCACAGTAATGTGAGCACTTTGAGTCATGAAACCATACCCAAAGTGTTTGCAGACTCAGGGTCTGAGAACCCATTGCATTCCCATTCCTTTGCACTGTCATCTCTAGGACAAGGAGAGGAATTGAAAACCTGTTCTGTATACTATGATGCAAGATGAAGTTTCCCAAGGGATTCTTAAATTTCTAGCCAGAATTTAAAAGAATTTAACAATGTTTTCTTTTTAAATGACCTGAATCGAAATACTCATTTTAAGTGGGAAGGTTTGGGAAAGAAAGAGTTCTGGAAATTTTCAGCATAAACATTAATTCCTGTAAAAAAAACATGAGGGGTGATATTCAGAAGGCCTAAATTTCCCTTAAGTCTCTGTGCTTTGTGTTTCTTACCTGCTAGGCTGCTAGGGATCTTTGAAGGCCTAGAGCCGTCCAGAAGAGAAACTGTCCCATGGGTTGCAATTGTGGCTGGACTTGCTAATTTCTTAGAAGCTTGAAAAGAAAATTAGCTGCCAAATACTTTTGCTCCTCTATAATTGATCATTAATTTTCTTCACACATGCATATGACTGGGCAAACAGAGGTGAAATGATCTGGGGGTTTGGTTGGTTGGTTTTTCTTCTCAGAATGTTCCTGATGCCAACCTTGTTAGCAGCACTGAGGAGATGAGCTTTGATCTGGACAGCACAGCTCAGATTCTGATTCTTGTGATGTCAACTGGATCTTGTTGCTACTCTTCAGAGCAGAATTTCAGCACATTGAGCTTTGTACAAGTGAGGGATATAGAGAGTCTTTGGGGAAGCTTTGCGTTTAAATTGCTTTCTAATGAAACTGCAGATACGTGTAACCATTTTTGCTCCTGGCTAATGAATTGCTGAAGGAACAGGAACACAAACTCTGTAATAGAGTGTTTGTGTGTGAGAGCAGATTGAGTGAACTAATAGAAAACGGTAGAAAGCAGAGAGTGACCTGCCTAAATGGTGGGAAATAAGAGCCTCTTGGAGCCAGGGCAGCAGGGGTCTGAGCTCCAGCAGGTGGCTGTCACACCAAGTGTGTGAGGGTGGTGTAAACTGGGGGCATCTCAGGGCTGCAGCTGCCTTCTCCCAGGTTTCCTCCTTTGGCCTCTTTGCTGCCCACGTGTCTCTCCTTCGAGAGGATAACATTAGAAAAATAGCCAAAACACTCATTTCATAGGACTTCTTCAGGTTTCTGTCCCTCCACTCTGAAGGGTGGTACCGACCACAATAGATATACCCTCACTAATAGCTGTGTAGGAATGTGTGTAACATCTTTCTGTACATTCCCTTTATTTATTTGCTGCTTGCTGTTGTGTTCAGTGTTGCCCGGGAGATCACAACATTTCAGGAAACACCACTGTGTGCTGGTCCCCACAGAGTCCTTTTCCCTCTTCCCTTGAAGGGGGAAGTCACACTTAAAAGAATAAAAGAAAGCAGATATCTAGGGTTCACCTCACCTTAATGGTTTTTCTTCTCATTTCTAAATGCATCCTGAGCTAAGACATCTCATGCAAAATTTCAACCCAGGACAGCTGACTGCATTGACAAGTGTCCCCACCTCTCACACGGGGGACCAGGGGTTCGATTCCCACCAGGGAGGCAGTGGTGCCATTTTAAGAGTTGGACTCGATGATCCTTGTGGGTCCCTTCCAACTCAGAATATACTGTGATTCTGTAAGAACCAATGAATAAGTGTTTTGAGGTAGCCTTAATTATAGCTGTGAGAATGACACTAGTGTAACATTTAAAATGTGAACACAAAATATGGCAAATCAATCAGAGTAGGGAACCACACTCAGAAAGTATTCAGCTGCTGATGTTCATGATCACCTATTCAAAAATAATATTAGAAAAAAAAAAGAAAAAAGAAAAATCACATGTGGAAATTCACTCTCCCTGCCAATGGAAAGAGACACTTTTCTATCGCACAGTGTGCAAAATTCTCTCACTTACTACCAAAATCACAGTTAAAAGGAGCTTAATTTATCCCTTTGAAAAAAAAAAAGTGAAAGTTTTATAAGTCATTGTTCCTCAGCAATCACACAGACATTAAATCTTCTTGCAAAAAGAGAGAATGCATCTTCTCAGCATTACAGCTGCAGCTGTTTGACAGAAGTAAGTGATTTCATAAACCATCCTGATTTGGCAGTAGCAGCGCGGAGTTTTATGCTGTCTGCTCTGCAGTCACAAGGGTTGAGAATGTTCTGCAAAGCAATCTTCACAAATGTTTCACCTCCATTTATAAATACCTTTGCTTCACCGTGTTAATGCCTCTTTTGCTTTGCTTTCCATTCACCTCCACTGGACCATCTACCAAGATCTTTTATTGCTTTAAAATGATTGATCCCACGGGACCCACATATTTTTCTTTTCCATTTTTTAATTTTCTAAACAGCAGATAGTGCACTTTCACCTCTTTGTTGGTTAGTTGGCAAAATTCAGTACAGATCTAGCAGACAGTCTATTTGCAGCATAATCAGGCTGTATACCTTTTCATGAAAAGGTCTATACTTAAACATTCTACTTTCTCTGTCTCTCAAGTGTTCACTCCATAAAGAATTACTTGAAAACACATTTTCCTGAACCCTCATGAAAATAAAAAGGTTTCTGAGGGTTGTCTTCTCAGCCTCCACATTTCTGTATTTATTTTGCGACATTACAGTAATTCCTCTCTACTTTGTGGTTCTCCATCCACAGCTTCAATACATCGCAGGGTTTTGTTCTGCAAAGAAGTTTTCCGACATCTCCCCTCGTTCGCGGTTTTTTTCTGGGCCATGTGACCACTGGACAGTGGCACATGCGTAATACATGCCTCTCCCACGCAGGGGCAGGACCCGCCCACCCTACGCGGTGAGGGGGTGGTGCCAACAGGTGCTGCTTGCTTGGGGGCCACCCGAAGTTCACTCTCTTATGAGCGTGTTGGAAAGATTAATAAAATGGTGTGGAAGTTTTATACACACTATGTAAACAGTTCATTATCAAGACGCCACGAGGGACCCTGGGGTGGCTGTGGGGGCAGCGGCAGTGGCCTTTTTTTGCCTTTTAGCTGCAGTGGCTACAATACCTCCACCAGTTCCAGCAGCAGTGGCATTTTTTTTCCTTTAGCTGTGGCAGCTACAATACCTCCACTGGTCCCGGGCATAGGAGCAGTGACGGTGGCCATATGGACCTCCCCAGTGAAGTGCCGCCTCTCCCACCATGCCAGAGGAGGACACAGGTGAATGGAACCCTCCTCCCGAGTGGCAGCGGAGGTGGCAGCCCATGGCACTGGGGGAGGGACAGCACCTGCCACGCCATGGCATGGCACCTGCCATCCCGTGTGGCTGAGCCACGGCTGCAATCCCGTGCTTCAGCACCTGCCATCCCATGCTGCGTGTAACCCACGCTAGCCCCAGCCGACAGGGGATGGTGCAGGGAGGCACGGCACTCCCCAGTGGAGCGTGGGAGCGTGGCATCCCCTGGGAGATAGGGGAGGGCACTGGGTAACGGGAGCCTCCTTCAGGTGCGGCAGCAGTGGGGACATGTCCCTCTGCTGCCCCATCCTGGCACATGGCGCGGAGAGGGGCTAGGATTATGTACTGGCTGCCCACCCCTGCTCGGTACATGGTGCAGGGTGTGGCAGGGAAGGCGTCCCTGTGCTCCCTGGGGCTGAGGGGGTGGGACGGTGGGCAGGGCAGCATCTACACGTGTATTTACTGCTACTTCATGGAATTCAGCTATTGCAGCATCTTTCTGTAACCGACCCCACACACAGAATCACACACACAGAATATTCTGAGTTGGAAGGGACCCACAAGGATCATCAAGTCCAACTCTTAACACTGTCTCCCTGGCGGGATTCAAACCCAGGTCTCCCACACGCCAGGTGGGGACACTTACCACCCCCACGATATTCGAGGGATTACTGTATTTAAGAATGAATTCTTATTCCTCCATAGCAACCTCTGGAGACATTCCCAGTTCCCATTAACATGACTTTGATATGAGTTTGATATGATATGAGAAGGTTATTCACTACTTTGCAGGAACACCATTTCTATTGGGAAATCTTCACTGATGTGAAGTTCATCAGGAGCTCTTGCTAAAGTAAAGTCTTTCAAGATACATCTTCAAGATTCATCTTTCAAGATACGTGTTTTTTATAGAACCATTACATCTCATAGGTCTTGCTTGTAGCCTGAGGTTTCACACTGCCATGGGATTTTGCAGGATTTCTCTCTGAGCAGTTCAGGCCAGAATATAAGAATCTGAAACTGCCAGTGAACAAATGAGTTTCTCAGTGATGATTTTCAAACACTGGTGAGCTTCATGTAAGTCTTTCACAAATTGTTGTCCCTCTCTTTGTAAAACCATATGACTACAGATGTTTCTAAACTCAGTGCTATCCTAAAAGAAGAAACAAAAAGAAGTGAGCGAAAAATAATACTCCCCAAGCTTTCTAGTCATGATTTTTAAAGCAGAAATTTCATAATCATGAATGTTCATCTCTGATTTAGTGTGAAGCATCTTCAGGTTTGAGATAAATGTTGTGTAACCATTAAATATCACTGCAAACTGTCTTGGCAGTTGCACCTGCTCAGTACCAAAGGGCCCTTTCTTTCCCAGGCCTCAACAACTATTTTTTTCAATTTTATTTCTACAAGATAGACCTTTTGTCTTTAAGCAGTCTAATTCCCTGTCAGGCAAGGGTAGGGCCTTAGGGAAATGTTATTTCCAGAAGTCTCTGGAGCTTCCAATGACTCCTGAGGGGACTTAACAATAGTGGTCTTTGCTGAAGCATCGCTTGCATGCTGTGTTCATCATCTTTGATGTGACTAGGATCATCAATTGGGCAGGTGACCTTGAGAGCTCGGCTGGCTGCACATCATCAAAAACAATGAAGGCTTCTCAGTCCTTCAGAGGTAGCATCTCAATACTGGAAATGAGCATATGGAGGTGAAAAGGGCAAGACATCTTTTTCTGGCAGCAAAATCAGCCTCTGTTATCCTAAAATTACCATGCAAATCTGGTCTCAGTCACAGCCTACACCCTTGTGAAGTCTCATGCACAATGAACCCTCCAGGACAAGCTGTAGGAGATGGGGGAAACTTCTCCTGTAGCATGTGGTACACACCAAATTTTGGCATCTTTTACCTCCTTTACTTGATGCATTTACTCTTTTATTTAGTAACAGCTGATTCTTTTAGCTGAGAGGAAATTGAGTTTTAATGTCTTAAAGGCCTGAAGTTTCAGACTTACTATGCGTTTAACCTGTATTATTAAAAGCAACAAATAAACCAATTTTTAAAACTCCATCTCACCTTGACAATCCCAGATTCATAATGACAACAGCAACAAGGATTTGCAGTTGAAGGATTAAAGTGCAGGTTAACATCAAAAATGTCACTGACTGACTGGTCCACCAGCAAAGAGAAGGTATTTGTTGTGGAAAATCTGAAACTAGGCATCCAAAACAATTTTTGGGCCCTTAGGTATTGTATGGTAGCAGTTGTAGGTCTGCTGTAGGCAAGGTGAACTCACTGCTCTGGTACATCCCTATGCCAGAAAGCCAGGGAGTCCTGAGTCAGGAGGTTAGCTGAAAAGCAGCCTTTTTTATAGGTATTTCCAAAGTTTTCTTTTTCAGACAGATTCTGATGTTTCCTTTGAAGGTCACCTTTCAAATCTGTTCTGTAAAGTTGCCTTAGATATAAAATCCTTACTAAAATATAGTAAAAGGTCAAATAAATTGCACTAAGTAAACAAGCTGGCTTTGCTAGCTTTTGCAGGTGTCCAGCACATGGCAGCATTAGGACACATGACAGAGAACAAAAACTTGACTTACTTATCTCCTTTCAGTAAAAATGGGCAGTAACTAACTGAATTAAAAAAAAAAAAAAGTTTCTGACTAAAAATTCTTTCCATTTTAGCTTCAGGAAATAAGGCCCTTGTGAGCTGAACTGATAGAGAGCAACAGCTCCTCTGGTTCTTTGCCCTTTAAGAGAGGGTAATGGGAATATTTGCAGTAATTTGATTTTAAGTGTATTCAGTTGCAGGACAGGAGCAGATCATCCCTGCCGCTTTCATTTGTCAAGATCCATATGTTGAATCCATAGACAGATGAGTTAATAAAGAACCTTCCCCAGAATAAAAACAACATGGCCTACTAGTTTCAGGGCTAATTTATGGCTTAAAATTTTCCACTACTCGGGTCTGTTTCATGCAGTTGTCACTCAGTGGTAGGCTGAAGTTTTAGGATGTTTCTGATGGCCCAGCTTTTATTTCTGAACCTTAACATAAAATTGATATTATCCACCAAGTAGCTTTGCATTTATGAAGAGGCCACTTTTATAAAGGCTTCCTTAGAGAAGATACAAACTGCTTTTTTTTTTCTTTTTTTATTTTATTCTTTTATTTTGTTCGACATGCCAACCTGACCCATCACACAGATTCCTACAGCTGGCTGTTACAGACAGCTGCCTTTTTCTCCAGCACACTCAAATTTTAAACCCAGGCCTGCTGCCAGCCCTCAATGTTTTTTCTTAATCTCCATGCATCCTGGTAGACAAAATTTCCACTGAAAGCAGAGTGGTGGTGCCCTGGTCCAGCTACTGGATGCACTCCATGATTGGCGGGCCAAAATCTGCGAGTCAGGGCTGGAGTGCCAGAGCTCCTAATGTCCATTCCTGGTAACTCAGTGCTTCCACCCCTACTGACCTATTTTATATTTTTCCAGTATAAATTCTCAGGATATCTTAACATCTGGAGGAATAAAATGGTCATTTTAGAAAGCTATTCCTGTAGTGTTCCTTGGGTATATGAAAGCCTAAACTGAACCTTTTTCCCAGAGGCTCTGTGTGTGGTCAGTGAGGAGCAATAGGAATCACAGAATCACACAATATGCCAAGTTGGAAGAGACCCACAAGGATCATCAAGTCCAACTCCTGGCCTTGCACAGGACTCTCCCCAAGAGTCACACCATGTGCCTGAGGATACTGTCCAAACACTTCTGACCCAACTTCGATGGCTGTAATAGGATGAACTGTACCTGGAGTGCCTCCTTCTCTCTGGTGACCCTAAAGGGAACGTGGTTTCAGCCGCTCAGGCTTTGGGAAACATCCGTGAGACAGATAAGCCCCACCTCAAGCCTGTACTAGTTTCTCACCAGCTGTTTTCTAAAACAGTTGCATTTGGATGCTAACTCCTAAGACATAAACCATTGAAAATGGTGGGGTTGTTAATAATTTTTTGTAAAATTACTATTCCTCTGGAAAAAAGAAAACCCCCAAGCCCCTAGTGTAGTTCATTCTGCAGTTTGCTGCTGCAAAGCCTCTTCCTAACACAGCAGGAATATGTAGATTCATATGGAATGCAGCACTATCATATTAGTAAAATGGAATCACCTAAACACATTTCCTCTGAGCTTCCAGAAAGATCTTGGAAGCAATTCCTCACTTGAAAAACTTCAAATTGTGCATTTGTCAGTATTCAAAAAAAATAGACAGGCAAATGAGTGTTGATGCCTACAGCTTGCAAATAACTTTATGGAGGATGAGGCAATTTTTTCCAGGATCACTCTTCATATTAATTATTTTTAAAAATAAACATTCAAAACTATTAGGTCCAGAAACAACTCCATAATATCAGTGGCTGCAAAATGAAAAACGTGCATGTTGGCACATTTGTTCAATCTGTGATGGCAACTAGGGACTCTGCTGCTATTTTATTTGAATTTTAATGAAAGCAATTTATCTCATTTCCACCACCCCTAAACCATTATTTATGAATCAGTCATCAGATCTCCCGCATAAGGAAGAATGAATTAGTTTGGTACTGAGAACCAATCTTTAATTTGTGGCAGGAAATCAGCAACCAGAAAACAAGCTTATTAACTACTATTAGAAATGTCATCCAGCAACTGCCACCCCTTCCTTATTCCTCCCTCAAAATGGGCAAGTCCCCTGGGTAAAAAAAACAGGGCTTATGCTATGCTGAGCTTCTGGAATAAGTGCCTGGCTGCACCAGGCCTCCCATATCTTCTCTCGAGGAGCAAGACATCTCCAGGTCTTTGTTTCACCTCTGGCCAAATTCACCAATGTCGTATTACATGCTGTTGTTTGGCCTGCAGTGAACTTGAAGTTTCTGTTTTGTTCCCCAGGAATGGGTCTCAATATTTAGCAGGAAAATAAAGCTTGTGTCTGGCACCACTGTGAGAAGGCTTAAGAGAGGCAATGCACTGCCCCCCTGCCTGACTGCCAGCCTGCGAGAAGCCTGGCAGGGCTGCCGCCGTGCCATCACTTGAGTCTTGGTGATGTGACTCCCTCTCAAGTACAAATTAAGTGCCACTGGGCTGCACTGCACTGTTTCACCTTGGTGGGAAATCCAGGGCAAGGGAACTACAGGTGGACATGCAGGTCTGCTGATGCTTGCCCCCTTGGCCTTTTTCCACTGGGCTGGGCAGAGCAGTGGCACCATAGCACAGGGGCAGGAGAAACCTGCACAGTCAGAAGTTTTTTATTATCCCACCGTGCCAATCTGGCACCTTTTAAGAAAATACCATGACTGTTTTGCAAATGGGATGGCTATTTTAACTTCTTAGCATGATTCATACTCCATTCCCCTCTGGCTGCCACTGAGATTGGCCCAGTCCAATCCACTCCACATCTCTGATTTAGTACCGTCCTCACAGCCCCTTGGTACTTCAGCACAGGAGACAGGACGTTATCAAAAAGCTGGAGTAATGCATAGCTGCACCTGAGCACGGCCAGGGCAAGTCGCATGTTGGTATTCTGAGAAGCTTTTATACCTTCTGTTTTTCCTTTTCAAATGCCCTCATATTGCTGCTTAAAATACAGAGTCTCTGGTTAAAAAAAAAAAAAAAAAAAAGAGGCTGTTCTGTTTGCCTTGGCAGTGTGTAATTACAGGAGAGAGAAAACATGGACATTAATACAGGGGGCCTTTATGGAGGAAGAAGGAACAAGGAGTTTTCTTGTGGGTGTGATTCCAGTAATCAGCTGGTTAGGCAGTGGGGCAATGCCGTCACCTGGTGCCCAGGGTGAGGGAAGGAGGCCCCTTGCCTTTCCCATCTTCCCTTTGGCTAAGCAGTATCTACAGTCAAACTACAAAATCAGTCACAGCATGCTTACTTTCTTTAGCAAAAGATTTGCTCAAAATGCTTGCAAGGGTGTAATTTTTCATCAGAAATAACGCCCCCCTATTTTAATTGCTGAGGACTAGTACTATCTAATAGGCATTTATGTGCAGCAGAAAGTGTGCCTACAGTATCTACAGAGAATGAGCTATTTCAGTGTGTCCTTCCCATTCCTTCTATTTTTTCTTCAAGTCTACGTTGGTCTGTTTTGGGACTATTTCATAGAGTGATTTTTTTGAACCAGTTCAGCTAGTAAACCAATACTGATACCATAAACCAATTCAGGGAAAACAAAGGATAGCCTCAAAACAGTGGGAGAACAGGAAAATCAGGACTGTCAAGACAGAATTCTAAGTGGCATAACTACTAACATGAGTGCCTCTGAGACATAAATCCAGAGCTTTCCTTCAAAAACAGTGAGTGGAGGGACATACTATCAAATGGCTGCCATTTTGAAGGGACTTTGGCCAATTAATTGGCTTAGAACTTATTTTTAAGGGCTTGTTCATTGGAATGATGAATAGGTTATAATATAAATGAATCTCTTGGAATCTAATTTACTTCAGAGTCAAATCTGCAGCAGTGAAACTACTTGCAATTAAAGGCATTGGTTACCTGTGACACAGAATCTGAGGAAACACAGTGCAGAATTTATGTACCCTCATCATAGAAATAAAGGGACAGAAAATCCCAGAGCTCAACAGGACATGATAATGGGTTTTTAATGAAAAAGGATCTAACTTAGCTTCAAGTAGAATAGGAAAATCAGAACTGCAAGTAAACTGTATTCCCAGTGGTATCTAAACACATGCTTTCATACAAATAGATGGTAAAGTAGTTCTGAGAAAAAAGAGGAAGAAAATAGAACTTTCATTGAGATGGCTGTATTTCACCAAGCTAGCAGAAAACAATTGTCATTAGCCTTGTTTATTTTAAATTACGATTAATAAATTAGTTTTACTGGAAAATTGGCATTGCAGAACTCCAACCTGTCACTCACTGTTCTCTCATTTCTAAGGATAATCTCTAAGTATTTAATTTATTTTTTTAACACGCTATTTTTAGTTACCAATATTTTCTGTTCCACCTCTCCATGTATTTATTTCTAGTGGACTCTCAGGCAGGTATTCCTGGAGACTAAAAATATTTGGATCCAAAAGTGTAAAAGTTGCTTATGATTCTTTGTGACTGAGCTTATGACTGAGTTGTATCTTGATTTGGGATAGCTTGGGTTTCAGTTTTTACAAATTATGAACGATCAAAAAGCTAGACTCAGTCCACACGAAAACATTGTTGTGCAATATGTCAGATTCATCATCAAGATCCTGAGAAAGCAGCAGATATAGCAAAATATAATTCACAAGTGTTTATCCACCTGGTAAAATTTTGAAGTGGTTACTTCTTTTCTGCTGCAGTATACTGTAGTTTTCCACTGGTCTATGCTGGGAAGCCTGACATAGAAGAAAAAGAGTAGATTCTAGTTTTAACTCACCCGGCTCAGCAATTTGTGTCTACTGCTATTGGGGTTTCTGTACCATGCACCTTTGGTACTAAAACTTGAATAAGAACTACCATCTTCTACATGGTATACCCAAGACACAAAGGTAAAGACCTTTTGGACAATGCCAAAGTAAATTGACTGGGGACAAGACATAGGAGACATATTGGATTTGAACAACTAAACTCATGAATTGTAAGCCCATACTTAGGCTTTTTCTTAGACTTCTTCCTGAGGTGATACGCGCAACAACTGTGTTTATTAGAAGGTGGAGGATTTTTTCAGGTGTATGTTCATTTGGCTTCATATGTTGGTTATACAGTATGTCAGTTTGGAACAACTGTGAACTCTATGGGTCAGTCATGTTTCACTAGCAGGTTGCTGATCATCTCTGCATCTTGTGTTGGGTTTTTTTGTCTTGTTGAGAACTGGAGAATAGCTTTATAGTTCGGGACTATATGTGCATTTCTAGAAATTTATACATATGAAGCTGGCTTCTGAAAAAGCTCTAAATAATCTTTGCAGGCTACTCAGCATGTCAGTAAGCCTTCATTCTGCCAAAAAAAATGTTTTGTCCCCAGAGCCCCTGTGATGCAACTACACTGAGCTATCAGTACCTTTCTGTTTTGCAGACTTTAGGTTTAAATTACTTAACTGAAAATTAATGTAACTGAAACTCTTCGAGTCCACATGGCAAAACCCCTGTGTATGCAATTATGGGTGCAGTCCACTGCCCTTAAGCCAGAAATCCAAGATCAGTGTACTTCAGTTTCTCTCTTACCTTTGGGTGGAGTGGAAGAGGATACCTCTGTAGGAGAGGGAACAGGATACATGTAGAAGACAGGAATTTATTTCTGGGAGTTGGAACACCTTGCTATGCAGAGCTGTCTGTTGAAGTGTCTCACATCTAGCCAGCCTCGGCTGGGCCAGCCCACCTGGCCTTGGCTCACCTGCAGTGAGATAGGTCTACACTCTCTTCTCCTTCCTTAGGGCTTTTCCCTAGGTCTTTTCTCTCTTCCTCCAGCTCCTGAGCTCCACCATGCTCAGACACCTCCAGCTTCTCTCCTGGGCTATGCCAAGCTGGGCCAGACCTGCTAGTGCTGGAGGTTTGGGTGTGGGAAGGCTGTGGGGGCTGTGAGGAAGATGAGGGGTTCCAGCAGCCCAGAGGATGTGGAGAGCCCCTGCCTGGTGCCCAGCAGACACAAGTAGAGTACCCAAACTGACCATCGGCCTTCCCACCTCCCTTCCTGTTCAGACCTGGGCGAGGTAGTTTGGCCCCTTCTCTTCTTCTTCCCTCTTATCTCTGGCCCTGTGGTGGGTGGCCACCTGTCCCACCTGCCTCTCCAGCGCCCCTGGCTGGCTTTGGCAGCCTGGGGTCCCTGGAGGTCCTAGAGGACTTGGCAGGTGAATTCACAGCTTGGGGCTGCTTAGCCTTTTGCATGAGACGGTGTAAATCTCCCATGGTCCCTGCTGGGAGTGGGCTTGCCATGGCTGACCCAATCAAAGGGGTGGGATACATGTGGAGTCAGCCCTCTGGAGGCTGCAATATAAAGCTCAGTGCTGAAGGATTTTACAATGTGTTTCGATGTGTAATTTAAAAGGAGAGCAAGGGCCAGGAGCAAAGCCTTTTGTTTCAGACCCCTCCCAGTTTTCGGGATGTTCTGCACGGATCTGGTTGATAATCCTGCATCCTGTGCCAGGTGCCTCCCTGTGACACCCACACAGAGAGGCAAAGAATCCTGGAAATGCCCAGATGACTCCAGCCATCAGGGTTTCCACCAAAAAGCTAAGGCTGTTCATAAGTTAAAACTTCTGAACCTACCCTCAGTTTTATTACTCTTGTTATTACTCACAACCCTAAAATGCATCAAGTGCATCCAAGCCTATCAAGCTGAGAGTACCACGTTTGGAGCACGGGAAAAAAAATCTCAAGTAGGAAAACAGTGGGTTGGAAACGGGAAGGCTGAATGAGCCCCACCTGAAATAACTAAAAAAAAAAAAAAAAGGCATTTTTGGCTTTAGCAAGTCGGCCAGAAGGATCCTATATGTTTTTGTATATAGTTCCCAGAGGACTTAAAACTGTAAGATTTGATGCTAAACCTATTTCTGTGCTGTGAAACCAGGGACAGCTGTACAAATATTTGCTGTTTTTAATTAAACTTAACATTGCTACTTCCTTCATTTAAGTTAGGTCAAAGCACTGGCAATTTTATGCTTTGATAGATGAAGAAAAACAATTGTGGGTGTTGTGTTTTAGAAATATGTTATGAAATAAGAAGTCTGAGGGAAAAGGCCTCAAAGGTGATAATAGCTCTACCCTTGTGCTTTTTATTCAGATATGTTTTCTTTGTGAAATATTTTGCCTTATCCATATAGCTACTGTAATTCTGTTCATTGTCTTCCTTGGAAGACTTTTATCTAAACTATCTATATGCTCCCTAAGTAAACTTTAGGTAAGATTCTCTCAGCTTTGTGTTCTTCATAAATGTCGATAAATCTGTTTTGTTAAGGGGAAACGAGGAGGGACATACCAGGTGCAACTCTCCTTAGACTCCCCCTGCACTGCTTCAGTCACTCAGCAGAACACCTCACAGAAATTCCTGCTGGAGAAGCGTTGGTCTTTCTCCTGCTCTTTAGAGAAGGGCTTTACTGTCACTATCTCTTCCAATTTCAGAGCCAGATGATAAATGATTAGTTCACAGATCCATTTTTTGGTTACACAGCAAAGACCAAAGAGCACTGAGATGGAACTAGCAAGAGGAATTTCTCATTTCAGCTCCATGGCTGGTGTGCTGCTTGTCCTGGGGCAAGTCCTTTGATTTTCCACTATGGCAAATGAGGATGATGATGTTGACTCCCATGGTGATGCGTTTTGGAACTCATACAGAAAAGATGTCAGGTATTAGAATTCATCAGGCTTTTAGAGGAGGAAAAAGATGACTTGGAAGTAAGCAGGAATTTCCCCCAAATTGGTTTTTTGGTCAAAAATTCTGGATTTATGAACATGTACTGTCTGTTAGAGAACAATCATTTCCGTATTTTTTTTTGTTTAAAATCAGGAAAAATGTTGAGAAAATCAGAATAATGCATTTAAACGCCTAAGCATATATTGTAAAGTTTTATTTTATTGCAATTTTTTTCAACTTACCTTTAAGACAAGATATTGACAAAAGGCACCAAGGAGTAAGAGAAGTGTTTTTCTTGTATTGGTTCATATTTTGTGTTTTGTATTGCTTTAGATTTTTATTTACAAAAATTTTTTATATTTTACATTTTTGTCTAGTGAAAAATCTCCTATTTTTTGGAAAACAAACCCCACTATTTATTCGTTTCTGCTACATACAATGAAAAGAAATGAGCGATCTTCCCTTCTACCTAGCTTTATATTTCTGCTTTAAAATCACATCTTGCTATGCTAAATGAAGTTAGTATCGTAGGATTAGCATCATAGTATGTTCTCAGCAAAGCTCATTGTTATTATTATCAATGTTAGCATTATATTATTCGTACCAGAAGTTTTACTGTTGCTGTTGTTGTGATGCTCACCGTTAGTGTAAATTTTAAAAGAAAAAAGCTTTTTTCCTGAAGGTGTAAGCCTCAGTTGGTAGGTATCTGTCAGCAGACAGGTATTTCCTCCTTCCTATAAGGAACTATCAGAATGGCCGGAAATTAGTGCAGGACCCGTGCCAGGCACTCAAACTGAACTGCAAATGTGGCACAGTAGTGGAGAATGGGTACAGGAGAGTGGACAAGAATGCATAGATTTACAGTTTATCAGCTTGACCACTTTCTAAGTGCTAGAAATACGGTCTTCCTAGCTGGTGTGAGGTTTTGGGCTGGATTAACATTTTATAAACATTTTTTTAATACAGAAACATAAAAATCATTTAACTGTCGAATGAAGCCTTATAAGGTATTTTCTTTAAGAAATACTATAAACAGGCGATTGTAAAGAATGGGAAGTGGAAGTCTTTCTTTCCACCATCTGCCTAGCTATCTGCTCATTGTTTATCCGTGTACCATGTGGAGTCCTGCAGATACTGAAACATTGGTCAAGTAGAGAACAAACCAAGAGGAGATCTATCATGACTTAATGCTAAAGAAATCATATGCTGTGACCTTTATTACCACTAGCACCTCACATTTCATAACTAAAATCTTGTCAGAATGGGTTGGTTAACTGTTTTTAGCAGGGTTCTTGTTGCAGCCACAAACCCAGAGATTCTCCTCCTGACACTGCTGCTGTCCTATCTGCAGCTGAGCATGTCTGAAGGCACAGAAATGGATGTAGGAGCTCTTGCTCCCCACTCCAGGACATAAAAGGAAAAGCCAAGTTTGTCCCCACTGTACTTGTGCTATAACTGAATGTATGTATTTCTACAGTCAAAGAGTTTTTCTCAATGACTTAACCATCCTTTCAGAAAAATAAGATTAATAGCTGCTTATTTGAGTCTGGCAGCACTTTGAGCAAATACAGCATTTTTTCTGTCTCATGTAGCTCAAGGCTAAAACCCTAAAGAGCAAGAAAAATCCTTTTCCCCACCCCCGTCCTTCCAAAATGAAAGTCAAAATTTTGTGGGATTCAGCACAATCCATGGGATTTATGTTGCACCTGTTGAATTCTCATAAGAAATATCAATTAAAATATTGTGACTTTGGAAGGAACATACGAAATCTGTGGGGAGACTCAAACTCCATGTCTTTTCTGCATCTGGATCAGTCTGCTGTCCTGGCTGGGTGCCTCTTGGGTAAGGAGGGGCTGTCGGGCTGGTGCCATGTGCCACTCCGTCTCCATTGGTGCATGGGGAGAAGCCCATTTCCCCCTTCCCCTGCTCACTGTTTGTGTTGGCACACATTGAAGGTATTGGGATGATGAGGCCTTGCAGACATAGAGAGTTCAGTGGTGTGGATTGGGATGCCAAGCTGCCCTTGAGCGTCTGAACTACAAGAAGGGAAGGGGAAGCTGAGATTTTGTAGCAGTTAGCTCCAAAGCCCAAGCCAACCTGATAAGAAGTTTTAAAAAGCTTGAATGGCTGTGAGTCTGTAAGCCTTTGTCCTCAGCTGGTGATAGTATTTAGCAGGAATAGTTGGGTTCTGCACTGCTGTTGTTTGCTGCCAGTGCTTTTTGTACATTACAGCCCTGATGCAATGGCCCTGGTGGAACACGACCTTAGAGAGCACCTATGCGCAGGAGAGATCACATTTCCTGGAAACATGCTACATGTCTTCCGAGAATGTACTGTTCTAATTTGAACTTGATTAGGTTGTTGTGATCTCCTCCCCCCCTCCCCCCTCCACTCCCCTTTCCCTTTCCCTTTCCCTTTCCNTTCACTAATGTTACAAAGGAGGACTGTTGTGGAGGTAGAATAACACAAAAGATATAAGCCCTTCAGCTTCAAGGCAAAATCCATCCAGGAATTGGTGAGAAATAGGAAAAAACTTCTTTCTGGGGAGGATGCAATTGCATTGTGTTCCTTCATCATACACCCTGCTTCTTGGGAGTGTTCTGGTGCTTGGTATGGGCAGAGGATGGAAGTACAGTCTGATCCATCACACACACTAAAGGACACACTGCTACAGTAAGTAGTTTTTAGGGCAATTTTCATGATAGTGGAGGAAGGGTGTCAACCCTCATCTCTTACAGGTGTGGCCTCACTGGGAAGCTCTTTGTGGAAATATTGTATGTCATGTCCTCAAGCTTTGCTAGAAGAGAATTCAGAGCCTCATTATGGAGAGAGCCTGCAGAAGGGAACATCATTTTATAGTCCTGCCATTCTGGGAAAAGCATGTGCTGGGCTCCTGGTCATGTCCCAAGGCGGTTTTGCCCTGGGACAAAAAATTTTGATATAGTTTATACAGTGTAATGGGAACACGGATTTGAAGCCTGCCTATATGCCTCTCTCCCTTTAGCCTAGCTGATAGCCATAAACCATTATTTGCTCTCTACTTACACTAATTTCTAGACTGGCAAAGTATTACCAGCAATGAGGAAGTGGGTGGAGGAGGTACCATGGAGTATTGTGGAAGGAATGCTCCTTGGAGCTGTAACAAAACAAATGGGACGCTCCTATTTGCCAAGGACAAATATACCTGAGCTCTGCTGCTTCTGTGTGGGGAAGTAGGCAGCAGTTATAAGTATTTCACTTTTCCCTGCACTTACCTCTGACCTTTCTCCACTAGAGGCATTTTCTTGTGCCTGTGACAGTTTCTTTTGTTTAGTAACCCATAGTAGGTCCCCTCCAAGTGCTTGTCCACTCTTCCTTTAAACTTGTGCAGCCACAGTGTCTTTTAAAAATAAAGCCTGTGCCCGCTGGCTTGCTTTGTTTTCAGTTTGTTCCTTTTCAATTTGTTTTCAGTCCAGCTCCCTTATAGCACATCGGTCTTACACTGAAAGGGACAAGTGAACAGTCAGTCCTTTTCCAAGGCAGACCTCTTTTCTCTACTGCTCCTTTCCAGCTTCCACCCATTCTCCTGCTTTAGGTTAGTGTCCCCACATAGGGCCAGCTGGGATCATCCCTTCTCCTGAAAGCACAGAGTCAGCCCAGTTCCCTCACAAAACTCTGAACAACTGAATTAGCGTGGATGGCTTAGCAATGGTGTGGTGCGGACAGCCCACATGGCTGGTTCTGCTGGTGCAGCCCTGGGATCAGGACTCTGCAGCCAATGACCAGACACAGAAGCTGGGCCCTGCAGCCTCTTCCACCACTGTGGCTCTTCCTATGATAAACACTTGACCAGGCTTAGGTGCATGTTTCTAGGATACAGATGCAAAAATATTTTCACTCTCATGTATTATTCTGAGGAGACATTTTGCCCTCAGACCCGACCTTTTTATGTAACACCAACTAAATACACATTGCACCTAAGTGGAGATACTCTGTTAGAAACGAATGTGCTCATAAGCATTTGGAAGTGTAAAGGTGATATTTATAAAGTGACCAGAACACCCACTATGTGCTGCATAAGCCAGTGAAAATAACAGCTGCTGAGTTTTATCAGCTTTAGAGCGCCACAGAAGCAGCACACAGACTGGTTCATCTGTGATGTGTCAGTGCTGAGCACAGCTGACTAATGCACTGCTGTAGCTAAAGACAGAGTAATCATATAGAGACTATAAGTAGATGATAAAATGAGTAGCATTTTTATGGCTTTTCAAATGCATTCTCCTAATATCCACATCTGTACTGTATTAGTGAGAGTAAAAGTAATGAAAATTCCTTCAAGTGAAAATAACTCTATTCTTTAGAGTATATCTAGGGTGTTGTCTTCCCTCCAGACCAGTGGTAAACATGTTGATGTTGGAGTAAAGAAAGGGTTGGTATTTTTCCTGGATCAGTGAAGTACAGCTTTATCGTTCTGCATTAACTGTTTCAGATGCTGTATACACCTTTTTTAACTATTAACTGATGGTTCATAAGTCACGGAAGCTTCCTTTTTTAAAATTTCTGAAATCATTGAGAGCTCCACATAAAATCTGGGAGGTAGACCCTCACAGGAACTGAAGTAAATGTAACTACCTGAAGTGACAGTTTTGTTCTCAGAACAGAACATTCTCCACCATAGAATGTAATTATTTTTTAAAATTTTCCGTGTCTCTGAAAGAGGTGCAATTTGTGTTTTCCTTAAGGGCAACATCAGGTAAACTAACAGGAGCTATAACTCAGTGGACAATGAAAGTCAGTCTAAGAGGGGCACTGGGGCTGAGAGACACAGTCTTACCTTCTTCCAGTCTGGCCTTGGATTTCTGCTTCTGTATCACCTCTGTTGTAGTTATGCAGCGAACTGGAGTGAGAAGATGTTCTGGTTCTAAAGATTCTCAGCAAAACCACTTCAGATGGAGTTCCTTCTGAGAAAAGCTAGTTTTGCAGATATGGAGGCTGCTGTACTCACATAGGGAGGAATGCTATGAGGCATGAACAAGTGACGGGAAATCAGAGGTTACTTTCCCTGGCAATTCTTTTACCAACTTACAATGTTTGTCAGACTGTTACTGCAACTAACCTAAGAGCAGCAATATTAATATTAGCCAGCAATAAGTGGCATTAGTTATTTATTTATTAAAAAACACAAATAAATATAGCTCTGTGTCTTCAGGTGCAGGGCTATAAGAATGATTTACATTTTTTCTGGAAGTCTAAATACAAAGTATTTATCATGGAAGGAAGTTGCTACAGGATCAGTCTCACCTGTGTTAGCTACAGTTGACTTCGCAGATGTGCTGAAGGATGTTTCATGAGTTAAGAACAAGTGACTCATAATTGGACCTTCTGGGAAACATTATGGGCAACCTAAATTTAGCAAGGAGTCCAGAGGGAGGTAATCAAGCTTAAAAGAGCTGAGAGACTTGAGCTTGTGCTGAACACAGGATATCAGGTGGCAGAAGGAGGAACTCACTTTGACTAGAGGGGCCTGGAAAGGAGCCTGACTTGGTAAGGGCAGACCTGCAAGGCCTCTAGCAAGGATGTGAGCTGGCTAGGAAGGTGGGAGGGAGTCTGTCAATAATTTTGAACTTTGCATTAATGAAGCTGGCTTTCAAAGGAGAAACATTCTTGGGAAAATAGGAAGAGAAAGAGGTTGAAGCACAGCCAAAAGTTAGGCTGGGTGAGCAGCAGGAATCATATCTCTTTGCACAGTTTTTACCTGCTCTCACAAGGTGCCAGCCATGAAAGAAAACCGAAATTTCACGTTTGAGATCTGCATAGCAACACACGAACAGCTTACATGGGTCAGTGCTCAGCTGAGCAGCTGGACCAGAGGCTGGCTGTTGGTTAAGAGTCAGTGATTGCAAAGAGCTGTTTATGTTCATAGGAGAAGAATGGCATTCAAATGCTACCATTAAAGAAAATGGATATGACTCATTGTTCTAACAAAAGGGCCTGATCCAAAACTTCTGAGTGGCATGTGAATGAAACAAAACCACTAATAAAATCTGCTGTCAGTATGGTACGCTTGCTTGCTATTTATGCAAGTAGGCTGGTTAAGGGGCCTGCTGTGTATACATTTAGCTGTAGATTCCTAATGTTAGCTTGGTAAAGCTTAAGTGTACCACTCTAAATAGAGTCATGTATATTTTCCCTTTTGTCAATGAAAAAGTAAGCAATCTTACATGGCAACATATTCCATTGTCAAACTTCACAGAGCTCACTATAATTGCTGTTTCTAGATGGATGGCTCAAAGGTACCTCTTTTCTAGATGTCTGAGTTCAGGTAGATGAATCCCAACCACTTTTCTTCAAAGTCATTGTGGAGTTTTCAAAACGCAAAACTAGTGCCTGAGAAGTTGAATATGGCTTGCAGTCACTAAAATTGATCTGTAAGTACATTTCCATCTCCCTCAAATTATTTATTTCTGCATCTACCCATCTTCCATATTTATGATGGCAGTTCCCACTAGATTTGACTAAAGAGGTATTGTTTTGCCATTGATGCTCCCAAGATACATGAGTTCATCTGAGTCTGCTGTTTGAAACCAGCATACGAGGGACCAATTCATTGAGCACAATTTATCCCAGATCTTTGCAGAAATATACGATGCTCTTGAGCCTGTACAGATGTGTAGCCAATAGGGAGCTGTTTGGCTACACAAGTTTTTTATATATTTTTCAGCTAAATCAGAAACCCAAATGCAGAAGTCAGCATTCAGATGTCTGCATGGATTTGTGACTCTTCTGCCTGAGTTAAAAGGTTATAAACCAACTAAGGAATTAAATCATATGTACATTTTTTTCTTTATGTGACAGACCTAAGATGAATAATATCACTAATTTACAGAATCAAAGAACATTTAAATTGGAAATGTTCCTTCAAATCATTGAGGTAAAATCATGGATTTTTTGAAAGGGGACTTAGGCTGGTTTTGGTAACACTCAGTGAGTATTTTTCACAAGAAAACATCTCTACTGCTAGTTCTAATGGTTTCTCATGTGTATTTCTCAGACCTTTGTCCACTCCAGCTCAAAAAATACCCATGGGACATATACTGGCAATCCTGAGGCATACACTAACATAAAACAAAGTTATTTAATAAAAATGTAATATAATTCATTTTATTCAGTCCTTCCAGAAGGTCAAATGTGAAAGAAGTGAAATACAGTAGAAAAGTGATACTGTTATCAGTGAGTGCAGAAATGCTGTGATTTCTTGAACCCACAGAAGTGGTTTCAAGCAAGATTATAGCTCACTATATACACATCAGGTTCCTGAATCATGTCATGCTGATCGCTCTGACCTTAGCATCATCCTCATCACCAACCCACCAGCAGCTGATTAGGTGCTCAGCCAAATACATGTGGGTTGTGTCATACTTTCTGCTGAGCCCTTATGCCAGAAAAAAGGGTGTGGACTCAGCAGGCACATCCTGAGGAAGCAGAAGCCTTAGCAGAGATGCAAGTCTGGCCCCGAGGAACACAGACCAGTGGAACCGTGGTGAATAACTAACAGGCCCTATTTGCAATTGCACTTTCAGCTGAGGGAAATGCTACATTACTGCATGTCTTTCCACCGCTTCTCTTCTGCTGGAGAACTGCTCTGAGCTGGGAGGGTAGCACTGGGCTCTTGGTGGGCAGTATAAACTCTCTTCATACCTGTGTACAAGCAGCACAGCTTAAATTCAGCAGTGATTTGGAACATTTAGCCCTGTGTGACTTAAAGGCAGGCTGTACTTAACTGTAGGTATTAATTTCAGGCAGCAGACACAGCTAAGCAACGCCATCTCCGAGTATTTCTGTGGTCCTAAGGAAAGGAGGACCAGGCATGATCTCTAGTACTGCAAATTACTGGTTTATTTTCTCCCCAGGTTTATTTTGAACATCTCCAAATAGCTCTGTCCAAAATAATGCCCAAACATAGTTTTAGTCAAGCCTAGGTCAGCTTGGTTCTCTCCATCTTATACCACTGCCTAATGCTATTCCACCAGACTTTTCATCATCCTTTTCTGCCATATACTTGTATGTCACAGTCCAGGGCCATGAGACATGGACCTCACAGTCTTGCTGTAAAAACATCATTGGTGGGCTGCTGCACTTTTTTAGAAACTTTGAGCTGAAAAGTTTACACGAGGGCAAAGTATATCACATGAGGCCTGGAAGAAATCTTGAGCCAAAGTAGTATGGATGCAGATTGCTTGGAAGAAGGGTCATCCCATGCAGTGCAGACTAAAGCCAGGTGGTGCCTGCTAAATGGGCGCTATAATCCCAGTTAGACCTTCTGCGAGGGTCCAGACTGACAGAAATTGGAAAAGATGATCACAGTATCACAGTATTAGCAAGGTTCCAAGAGACCTTGGAGATCGTCAAGTCCAACCTGTAACCCAACACCAACCCATTGTCTGAACCATGGCACCCAGTGCCTCATCCAGCCTACTCTTAAACACCTCCAGGGACAGTGACTCCACCACCTCCCTGGGCAGCCCATTCCAATGGTGGATCACCCTTTCAGTGAAGAATTTCTTCCTAATATCAAGCCTAACCTCCCCTGATGGAGCCTTACACTGTGTTC
>WEKX01028978.1:201457-239360 GCA_013390025.1 Pitta sordida
CAGAACTGGACACAGTATTCAAGGTGCAGTCTAACCAAGGCTGAGTACAGAGGAAGGATAATTTCCTTGGTCCTGCTGGCCACGCTATTCCTGATGCACTGGCCTTCTTGGCCACCTGGGCACACTGCTGTCTCATGTTAAGTTTCCCATCCACCAGTACTCCAAGTTCCTTTCTACCTGACCACTCCCCAGCCACTCTGTTCCAACTTTCAGAATATATCCTGACTTCTCTTTAACATAGGGTGCTTTTCAAGTGAAACCCAGATTTTCTTGGAGTTCTGGTTGATGTCACTGCCAAGGGTGTATCACAAACCCTACAGCTTGGCAATACTGGTGACTACCATATAGAGTATGGAGGTCAACCAAACCATGGCAGTGAAGTTTCAGAAAAGACAATCCCTGAACACCAGGTTCTCACCATTGCCTAATCAGAAACGAAGACAGGCTGTACCTTTTACAAAAGTCTGGATGAATTCACAGTGAAGATATGAAGGAAAAACAGGGTTAGTCTGGGAGAAAAATTTTACATGTGCAGTTAGTTTCTCAGTGTAATAAAAAGTGATGACAGCCTGTTCATTTCCATCCAAATCCCTCTGTCATCTAGTCCTGGGAGAGGACCAGGGTCTCTACATGGGGCACACTATATTTTTAATCCAATTATATTATGGCTCAACCCCTTTCCTCAGTCCCCTTAGCTCAAGCTAAAGCATTAATTCAATTAGACAGCAACTGAGTTTAACGGCCGTAGCCATAAACCTGATGGTTTGCATAATTTAGTTGTGAATTTCCTTAGAGATTTGCTGGAAGTATTGAAGTTCACATTTTGTTTTCAGTTTTTCTTCCAAAGGTAAAAATGAAGACTATTGCAAAGACTATAAATACAAAGCCAATTCTCTAGAAAGAGGGGCCTGTGTGGTGCATGGTCTTATTTTGCAACTATTGTCATGGATTGCTGTTCAGTTCCATGGGGCTTTGCATTTTAGGTAAGTTTGCAGGATTGTTCTTAGATCCACGGAAGTGCATGCAAACCCTCTCCCAAATCTAACGTTACCCATTTTCACAGAGCATTTTTCAATCAAATGTGTGACAATCAAATATGTCATTTCTATAGACAAGTTAAAGAATATGAATAGAAAAGAAAGGGGAAAAAAACCAAAAACCAGAAGAAAACCACCAAAAAAACACCCCGAACTGTCAAACAGCTTGATGGCAGAAGTCAGGGATGTGCTTACAAGGAATGGTGAAAATGATATTGCTGTCCTGCAGACATTATCATCAGCCAGAGGAGCAGCATGACATGGGAGCATTTGTAGTTCCATTGCAGGCCCTGGCCCAGATCAGAGGTATGTCTGACCCTGAAAGTACTTCACAGTATAGTCCTTGTCATGGGAAAAAAACCCATTACTGACAACTTTTGGTGTTTGCTGTAGGTGATTTGCTTTTAAATGTCATTATAAATCAACATCTCGTTACTGTAATATGAAAATTAACCTAAATTTAATATTCTTTTTGCTGTTCTATTAATTTAATGTAATAGGTTTTGAACAGGTAAGCATTTTAAAAGTACAATTCAATTAAATTGCCACTTTTGAGGTATGTCCCTGACCAAAGAGCATTGAGTTACTTAGTATGGAAATTTAACAAAACACATTATTATTATTATTATTATTATAAAAAAAGTCATTATTATTCTATGATTCTATTAAAGCAATATACCTAAAAGGAATCAGATTCTATTAGATGTGTTAACAGGATTCTAAAACACATATATATGGTTTGGTCCTGTTCATACAAGCAAGATTGTTAGCATTTTCTTGAATAGTTGAAGTGGTTAATTTTCCTGTATAGATCTTCATTCACACGTGTTTGAAATGGCAATAGGCTATCGGACCTTTTACAATGAGTCCTCTGTATCTTTATTCACCTGAATGCCCCATGGACAAACTGACAGTTACTAGGAAGACCTAAAATGTCCAGGGGTATAAAAATAAAAAAAAGAAAGAAAAAAAACTTTTGGTTTTGGTAAGCTTCATTTGAGCCATTTCTAATTTTACTTACCTATAGATTCATACCATGTGGTGGGTTATTTAGAGTTTATATTAAAGATAGTTATACTTAATGCATTTGTAAAAAAGACATGCACTGGATACAATACGTACTCTATCTCTTTGCAAGTAGGAAAAACTTGCAAAAATCTCCTCCCTGCCCCCTCCCAGAGACCTGGAACTCTGTCCAGGTATCTGCTTTTGCTCTGAATTTTGTACCCAGAGCTCATGAAATATATGTAAAGCTAATTCTGTAGGGCATATTCGTGGCAGAGCTAGAACTAGTTACACAGGGCTCCCAAATCAGACCAAGCAGTTACTTCAGCAGGTAAATGGAAAATCAGACAGAACTGCCAGATAGATGTCAGATTTCTCTAACTTCACCTTTGACTTCCACAGAATATACATTATTACATGAATTTCAGTTCTGGGCCTCAAAGAGGTGGCAAGGAAGAAATGGTCTGGATCATCTGCAGCCTCTGAGGAGAATGGTGGGCTGTTAAGTATCCAAAGACATCCACCTGGGGCTGACACATGGGACACAGGGCTATGGCAGATCAGCGCCTCTCTAGGGCAGCAGCCAGAAAGCAGGTGAGATACAGCAACACATCTTTACTCACCATAGTATGGTTACATTTAAGCAACAATGCGGACTCTAAAATTTTCTTACAGTGACTTGTAATTAAATTTTTCAAGTTATTTTAAATAACTATTAACTGTCTAAATAAATGGACTCAAATGCAATATTGAATTAGAATTTCTTAAAAAAAAAAAATGTTTTGGGGTTTTTGTTTTGTTTTTTTTTAAACAAAAGCAGTGTTTTCCAGTGTTGCTTTTTGTGGAGAATACTGCTTCTTGTTGGGAAGGTCAGCTCAAGCAGAAAAGTCCCAACAAGCTCTGTGTTGAAAAAAATGGTGGGTTGTCTTCAGTCTCTGAATCACTGAAAAGTACAGGCTGGAGCTACTGTGCCTTTTCGCAGCATTCCGTATTAGCTCACTTTTCTCACTGTTTGTGTAGATAGGGAGCTGCTAAGAAGTATTTTCTGGACCTTACCGTCTCAGACGTCTGGGGCATTTTTTACTCCTTCATTTTGAAATGAGTGAAAAGATCTTTTCTGCTCACTTTTCTCTTGTTATCATCGTGCCAAAAGCTGTCTCAAATTATGCAGCTTTTGTAGAACTCCTTGAAATGCGTTTATATAATAATAAACCATAAAAATTGAAGTGATAGGACAAATCTTGTGCTGCATTTACTCTCCATTGATGAGGTACTCAGGGAAAGCCTGAATGGCAGCATGTGAACAAGGGCAGAAGAGAGATTTAATTATCCTCTAAGGAAGTTGAGGCACAATGGGCAGGCAATGCAGATTCCTAACATACTCCTCTGTGGATCCCATATGTAATCGTAGAAAGATAGTTCAGGACACTGACCTAAAAATTCCACTCTGCATGGCAAATGCATGAGGTTGTTTGCTGACAGTTGTTTCTGTAGCAGTCATACTTAGAAAATTTGTGAAATGTCAGGCAAAACACAGTTCTTCTTCACTTTATAACAGGTTTCCTTATGGCTAGGGCACTACTACTGCCCAGAATGTCGTGCATGCTGGGTCATGGCTGGGAAAGACACTGTGTGTAAGAATGGGTCCCCTGGTTCTGTGGCCTACAGCATAGGAAGGACATGGAACTGTTGGAGTGGGTGAGAGGATGGCCACAAAAATGATGAAGAAGTCTCTCAGGAGACTTTATAGCATCCTTTCGGTACATAAAGGGAGCTACAAGAGAACTAGAGAGGCACTTTTTACAGTCCGTGGAGGGATAGGACATGGGGGAATGGTCTTAAACCCTCTTAAAAAGAGGTAGGTTTAGATTATATATTAAGAAGAAATTCTTTACTGTGAGGATGGTGAGGCACTGAAACAGCTTGCCTAGAGAAACTGTGGGTGCCCCATCCCTGGAAGTGTTCAAAGCCAGGTTGGATGGTGCTTTGAGCAACCTGGTCTAGTGGCAGGTGTCCCTGCCTATGGAAGGGGGTTTGGAACTAGATGGTTGTTATGATCCCTTCCAACTGAAACCATTGTATGATTCTGTGATTCTATACCCTCCTGAGGGAAAAGCATATAGGCTTGTGAATGATCTCCACAACTATAAGCCTCAAAGGCCACCAGAGTCCCTTTCTCTAATCCTCTTTGGTACTGTCACTGCCAATCAAATTATGATCATATTTTAGGGGGGTTTTATGCTAAAATGAAATTACTAGACTCTCCTTATTGCAAACATTGCCTTCTGACCATAATCACTAAACCCTCTTCTCTTTTACCAGTGCATGGATACAAAGAATTTATAGATGTTGAAAACACATACATCCCTGCAACTTAGAATATATCCAGAGAAGACAAATAGTCTAATTAAAACTTAAAATTTAAAATGCCAGGGGCAGACTCACAACTTATGGAAGCAGACATGCTTGTATAGGCATGTATGGGAATTCATGCCAGAGTAGGGACTGGGTTTAGAATTTGAGCTGTTTTAAAGAGAACCTTAACAAAACAGATCTCAGCTTATACTTCTGGGCAGGAAAATATGTATTCTTTTAACATTAATTATTGATTTTATTAAATATTTAATTTATTATCAAATCAGAGTTAATCAGGTAACATTTTTGGGGGTAGTCTTCTAAACACATTCATTCTCTTTATTCCAAAGAAACTGGGAGGTCATCTTTGTAGGAGACACTGCTGGAAAGTATAAATGTGCCACAGCAGAGCTCATGAGGCTAAAAATAGCCCATCTTCTGATTTTCCCCTTTGAAATTACAGCTCAGTCATATCATTTACATAGTTGCCAGGGTGTCCAGGCATTTTTAAGTCATGTTGCAACTGTGTC
This sequence comes from Pitta sordida, assembly GCA_013390025.1. NCBI lineage: Eukaryota > Metazoa > Chordata > Aves > Passeriformes > Pittidae > Pitta > Pitta sordida. Next base: position 206,385 of record WEKX01028978.1, read on the forward strand.
TCTAACACAAGAGAGTTTACAGCGCAAAAGAAAGTTGCACTAGCCAAATCCCTACCTCCCCAGTCCATGTGGGAGCTGTCCCATTGGGGAGACCTGACCTTGCTGGCTCTAAGACCCTCCCTTGTAGCAACCATGAAGAGTACCTGGAAGACCAGCACTCCCCAGACATACCTGATTGGCCTGAACTCACCGGCCACTCTCATCCCAAGGCCATAATATGGGGATTAAAAGGGACCTCAGACTTCTGCTGGGGAAGAGACTGGAAGAGAAAGAGGTTGCATGATTTTCTTGCCCTCTCACAGGTCTGTTCACCACAATACCTCACAAACACAGGACTGACCCTTCTCTGGGGCTTCCCTCCTCCTATGCAGACCTGCTCTGGGCAGTGATTAGAAGCTTCCCTACTCCTTATTGTCTCATAAACAGAGGATAACACTTGGCTTTATCAATGTGACTTTGTCTGACTTTTGAGATACTGACGCAATGCATATTTGCAAAGACTGTTCCTTCCTCTGGCCATCTGAGTACAGAGTTTGATAGAACATGTTTGGGTATGTGAGATCAAAGACTTGGGCGAACAAAGGCTTCAACTGAAAAATAAATAAAAGACACTTGTAAGAGCTGAACACAGTTGAAAGCACAATGAATAAATACAGGATAAATACAGGTTCCTGTGCAGCTGTGTGCCTGAAGGAGGAGATCAGCCATAGATGCAACAGCCGAGCACAAAGGTAGCATGCTACAAAGTGTTTACAAAATCATAATTGTCGGGGAGTGCCTGAAGTAGGATATGATCTGGATAGTGTGACAATCTAGCTATAGATGATCTCAGCTAGCACTCAGAAAAGGCAATGAAAGTCCCTTCTGAGGTCTGGAAGGACCTAGAACAAACACCAAAGACCAAAGATTATGTTTTCCCAACCTGTCAGTGCACACAGCAGCTGTGTTTTGCCAGTCTTCTGGCCCAGCACAGCCTTTCCCCTCTGGTTCCAGGGGACTGTTACTTTTCAACCTGTCTTTGGCTGAGAGGCATGAGATTTCAAAGGATCACTTTTCTGCAAGTCAAGAGCGCACATGGAGTTACTGAGAGATGTTATATGAATCGATTTGCAGCTAATATTTGCATGCTCTTTGCCATGGTAGCTTACCTCTGTCTCAGCAGAGTCTAGTTGCAATGAAAAGCTGTGATGCAATTCGATCAGCTACACCAAAAATCTCTCCCAAGCCCCTACACCAATTACACTGTGCCTCATCTAACTCTCAAGTTAGACTATTGCTTCATTATTTCTGAAAAAAAAAAAAAGCCTCACATTTTGTCTCCTGCTAAACCTTCCAATTCATTTGCCCAGAAAAGAAAAACTTGTTTCCTTTAGTTCTAAATAAATATTATGGATGTACATGCACCCTAAACCTGTTCTCTGAAATCTCTACTGACATACCTTATACATTCTAGAGAATGGCATAATTTGGCATTAAATTAGAAACACAGGTAGATAAATGCACATTTAGGCTCATAAAGAATATAGATGAGCAATGCTACCAGAAGTCATAGGGCAAATGGCAGCTACTATGTCCACAGAGCAGAAGAGTGGAAATAAAGAAAAAAGGTACACACGCATGCTGAGAAATGATTGCCTAAACTAATGCAGAGCACAGCAAATTAGACATCTTGAAATAAGTTACACAGAAAAATTAATATGAGCAGAAGACAGAGGAACTGACATATTGCAGGAATTGTATGTTTTTTTCCAGTGCAGGATCCCATGCAGGTCACATACCTAGGGCTTATGTGCTTACAGGAATCTATCAGTTCAGTGCCTTGACACTGATGGTTCTTATCTACATGCTGCCCGAATGCCTGGTGGTTCTGGTTTGCAGTTCATAAAAGCAATAATGCTGACAGCAGTATTTTATTTGTGACCAACTGTGTTTCCATTTTCCCACAGAAAAATCTGAAAAATACATTATATCATTTTTGAGGGGATAACTGTAATTGCTCATCCTCTTTATGCATGTTCACTATCTTTTCTTACGGTTTCTCTCACGTATCTTCTGTTAAATGAAAAATAACATACTACAATTGAACAGATATTGTTAAATGCTGATTATTAAATACTCAGATTTAAAAATTACAATGATTATAGAATTAAGTGTTAGTTAGATAGCAAAGAAACCCTGAAGAATATGTGAGAGAAGCTTTAATTCTGATGCTTTAGTTGAGTAAGGTTGCATCATTGCATAGACTGAGAGTCCAGGCTCATACAGGATGGCTTCCTCAGTATTTACTTTGAAACATTGGGGATATGGGATATGTATCTCCACAATAAGGATGAGTAATGAATATACTGCTTTTCAAACAGTGTTGAAAACTTTTTTTTCCAGAAACCTCCTGCTTTGCCACTCAAGGCGGGATTTGGATCCTATATTTGTCTGTATGCAGGTGTGCATGTTCTGTAAGCTCCTGTTGCAGTCAGCTGAAATCTATTTACTATACTATCAATGGAGTTCATTCAGGGGCCTAAATAAATGCGTCTAGTTGAGATTCCCTAGTTCCACAGAAAGACATCTGTACAGAGAGTTATGATAGGACTTACGGCAGGCCAGAACCCTACTGCAGCACCAGCAGGATGCTACAGGGATACTCTTTACTATCTGGCACTTGACTGTTTCAGCAACTCAGTGAAGCCCAGAGACTTCTGGTTTTGGCTTTACTGTGATCTTAATAGTGGCACTTTTTAACATATTGAGTCACCCGGGCCTGATCCAGACATGCAGGGTAATTCAGTATAATTCTGAAGGAGCACTTTAAAGGACCATGATACTCTATGATGCACAGCAATTTAAAAAAAAAAAAAAAAGTTAACATTCTTTGAGAGTCCTGCTTCGAGAGGGAGGTTAGACTGGATGACTGGGCAATCTCCAGACATCTCTTCCAACTGACTTTTCTATGATGCTATCGGTCTGGCTTATTCAGTCCTACACAATAGAACATCTTTATAATCTCTTCATGAGATCTGCTCCATTCTTGAGTGGAACCAGAAGCCAGTATTTAGATTTTTCATGGCTTTTATTTGTGAGTCTAAGTTGGTTCAATAATTGCCCAAATACAGCCCATATAGTAATTCAATAATGATCTGTGTCTCTATTTACATTTATAAAGAGTCCAGCACACCCTCTATGTCATGCAAAAAAAAAAAAAAGTCTCAAGAGACAGCAACTGTTATTCAACTGTATCTAATTATATGGATGCCTTATGTCAAAAAATATCTCACTGAATTAAGGAAGAGTGAAGTGTGAACTTACAGCTGATCATATGAAAATCCACTTTAGTGCAGTGGTGAGTGTCCCTGTCTCTTGTGTGGGAGACCGGGGGTTCAATTCCCGCCAAGGAGGCAGTGGTCCCATTTAGGAGTTGGATTCGATGATCCTTGTGGCTCTCTTCCAACTCAGAATATTCTGTGATTCTGTGATATATTAAAGTGGTCTTCAGAACACAGATAATAAAGAAAATAGCAAGTAGAGATTTTAACCAGACGAAGACTGTTGTACCATGAACAGCAAAGCCTTCCTCATTGTGACAATTTGTTGTGTTTATATAATCTTATGACAAGTTTGAGGTGTTAGGAAGTGTGAAGGTGCGCTGCTACTAACTGAAGGAGACAAGGTTGAGGTTGAGCACAAGGTCTCAGATGTCCCCACTTCGTTGTTCACTGCCTTCCTGCCTTAGCTCCAAATAGCTCTCCCCAGTGCAAACTTAAAAGAGAGAGAAGAGCTGCAAGTAGGGTAAATGAGGGCATTGATAGATTCTCACCCTCTTTTATTTTGTAGTAGAAACAGCCTAAGAGGTCAACACTGGTGAGACAACCCTAGTGCAGCCTGGGCTAAGAGATTTCACAGAGGCTGTGAAACTGCAGGAAGCAGCGGAAATGGAGAAGGGAAGGGTGGATAACACCAGTGCAGTAGGTGTGCTGGGAAGAAAGCACCCCAGGGTTGTCCACCTTTGGAGGGCTCTGTTGCACAATGTTATGGTGAATACCTGTACAACCAGAACAGCTGCATCAGCAGTAGTGCAACAAAAAGGCCCAGAATAGGAGAGTTTTATATCATTTATCCTTTTCACCAGAAAAATTAATTTCAGAATGGAACTAAATAACTGGATGTAACTGAAGAGACATCCAGCTTAATACTTGTGTTTATAATATTTGATAACTATAATTCTTCTGGAGAACATGGTGTTGGATTCTCAATTGACTCATTCGTTGTGCAAGTATGCACTAGATTTCCAACCATTGAGATTTATTTCTTTTTATTAAAAGTCCACATTATTATTTACATGGTCATGAACATAAGTAATGTTGGAAAAAGTATAATATTAAAGTCTATGAAAAAGTATTCAAGTCAATAATAACAGAAGAAAAGAAAAATGTCGTACATATTAAAAATGAAAACAATTGTTAAAATTATAATGGCCCTAAATGTTTGCTTTTATGTGACAGATGTTTTTAACAAAATGTCTATGTTGGCAGTTTGAGCACACTTATGATTTTAATTTGTGTAATATTCCCTTTTAGTATTGATGTCTATTTACAACATCTGTGAAGGGCCTGTAACCTGAATGTGACAGGGAAAAACTAACAGACTGCTATTGGAAACTTTCCACTGGGTCCATGGAACAGACTATTAACAAAAATCTTAAATAGCTATTGTAATCATCAACAGCAATCTTACACAAATTATATCAGACCTAAAGGACCAGATTAACTTTAAAATGCCTTACGGACCTGAAACATAAATTTTGCTCCTCCTGCCTTTCTCTGTAGAGTCAAAATCAGATCATATCACAGGCACTGTTTTTAGCTAGGCACACACAAAATCAGTATGCAAGGCAGGCTGCAGACACACAGGCGGGGTTCCACTTTCATGACAAACAAGCATATTTCTGAGTATTAAAATTAAATGCAATCCTCTTTTCCCCCCCCCTTGTTTCTCCTCTATAAATCTCCAAGTAGAATTCCCATTCTGTAACAACTCTTTCAACCAGCTGCATGGGGAGGCATTAATATGTTGCTGAAGTGATACCGCTGATAGAGGATTCCTACTTGAGGAAAGCCAAGTCTCACTTACCAAGATGGTTTCATAGTATAGGGAACTGTAAATGAGACAACATGAGTTGGGTTTCTTGCTATTAATCACGTAATATTTCCACCAAAATTCAAAATGTTAACTATTATCATTATGTCCCGGAGGTTTTTTCCACAGAGTTCTTTCTTGTTCACGCCTTCTAAGTCAGGAGCCAAGATTTCCCCCCACCTTTTGCCACTTAGGCCCTCTCTTTCCCTTCCCTCCCACACATACCCTTTGTTTGACCCCATTTATACTAAAATAACTATTTAATTAACAACAGTTGTTAAATTTGTTTATGGCCTGACCTTGTAACACAGTTTGACTGGCCAGTTAAGATGGAGCCAAACTGTTTTATATCTAGGTTACAAAAAACACCCTAGGTACAGACCTAAGCTAGAGAGCTTTTTTTTTTTCCTGATAAAACTTAAAACCAAAATGCAACAACAAAAAAGTTCATTCCATTTCTATCCCACTTTGGCTGTCCAAGATGCATTATAACCAGTCCTTGACAACAGAGCCTAACAGCCATTGTTAAAGTTCTCTATTTTTTTCATGCAGTAGAGGAGAAAGGGGACAGTCCTTTGAAAGTTTTTAAGGCAAAGTTTTTTATTTAAGGTAAAAATATTTCTTCATCTTTACTCCTGTTTTGCTTGGCATTTGGAAGTTGGATCTGGTTTCTGGAAAGACAGCCCTAGAGTCTCTGACAAATCTGGGTCTCTGGTGGTTACAGCTGCTTCCTTCTGAGCCACTGATCTAGTCCCATGGGTAGGAAGTCCTTGGTGTTCCCTGCAATTACTCTTTCTTTCTCTCTTGCTAGACATATTTCACTTCTCTGTTTCTTTCTGTATCTTTTTATCCTCCTTTGCCAAAATCCTCCTTATTTCTTATGGGTTTACTTCCAATTGCTTTTTCCTTTGTCTGTTTTTTGTCCCTCAGAATTTCCCTATTAAATCAGTCTTAGTTTAACAAAGAAAAAGTGTTAGCTCTTGTTTACTGCTCTACTTCTAAGTGCATTGAAAGTGGAAATCCTGCGAGAAGGAACTAAGATATACTTCCTAAGGACTGATACTGTCCTAGATGTGCTCTATAGAGTCAACCTTCTTCCACCTCGCGCCCCCCACATAGCGGCTTCACATCTTAGCAGCATGATTTTTCAGTGATTAAGGAGGCCCGTTTTGCAACTGCGCATGCACGACTTGGCATGAATGAATATCCAAAGAAGGCAGTCATGAATATGCAAATTCCCCTGCAAACCACTGCACAGACTGCTGGCGCACTGGTCTGCCTGCCCGCGCTGGCCCAGACTCGCTGCCCACAACACCCGGGGCACAGCTGCGCCTGCCCGCGCCAGCCCAGACTCGCTGCTCAGAACTCCCAGGGGCGGCTGTGCCCACCCAGGCCAGCCTGGACTCACTGCTCAGAGCTCCCGGGGCACAGCTGCGTCCACCTGTGCCAGCAGTGCCACACAAGAGACAGTGGGGCCAGCTTGGCCACTGACTGTGCCAGTGCTATTCCCATGGTTATGGGCTGGCCAGGCACAGCCAGCTGCTCTCTCTCCTTTGTCCAAGCAGGGGGGGCCCAGCCAGTGGGGAGGCCGAGTGCGGCGCAAGCTGTGTTTAAACATGAGCTTATGAGGTCCCGGAAGCACATAGGAAAAGGAAATCCCTGCCGTGTTCTCTCCTGCTCTTTTGCCGCCACCACCCCCACCCCCTGGTGCTGAAAGGAGTGGAGAGGCGCTGGCACACGCCCACCCTGCTGTCCCCGGTTTGTGTCCCATGTTACCATAGGGACTAGCTGCAACAGACACCGGCACCCACCCAATGCCTCTTTCCATGGAAACACTGCAATGCACACCAGACACACTCATACACAATGCTTCCCGCTCTCATGCCCTGGTGACACAGGCAGGCACTTCAGTCTTGTCCAGTGTCCCAGACAACATTAAAGAACCCCGCGCCCCATGTTTACGTGCCAGCAGAGCTGCGCAGGGCCGGCCCCAGCCCCAGATTTTCCATGTCAGGTGTGCCCGCTGGGAGGGAACATGGCGGGGAGGGCTCAGAATTCCACAAAACCCCACAGTGCCCCTCCGCCTGCTGCAGCTGCCCCACAGGGCAGAGGAGATCAGGTTCACTCCCCCAGCCACGCGAGGAACTTCTGGGAGCAGCCACTCCAGAGCTGAAGGGTGGGACGACCAGGGCCAAATTTGCATATTAATGAGCTGCCACTCTACGCTGACAAGGAGCTTCGTGGAAGGGCATCAAGACATGCAGTACCATGGTATAGGAGACCCGACTCTATAATTCGCAAATTATATATTGCACAAATAAACCCAGTGTTTTTCCCATATTACTTAGGTTTTCTTCTTTATCAGAAACATTCAGATAATAGTTTTAGTCCTTTAGTATTTTTAGTGCCTCGATGGCAATACCTTTCTCTGAGCTCAGGATGGTTTCCCAAGCATTCTGCTGCTTAAGCAAAACTGACTTGTAAAATTTTATTTCATCTTTGTGAAGAAAACTGTGACTGCATATGGGTCTAGAGCCAGATCATCTCTGAATATATTTGTATATATATTTGTATATATCCCTCTCCATTTCACCACTCTCCAGCCACTCATCCCCGAGCCGATAGCGATGCATGAGGTTGTTATATCCAGAGTAAAGAAACCAGCACTTAGACTTGTTAAATCTCATACTGTTGGAGTCTGCCCATTTCTCTAGTCTGTCAAGGTTCCTGTAAAGGGCCCTCCCAACCTCTGGCAGCTCCACATTTGCCCCCATCTTGGTATCATCCGCAAACTTGCTGATGATGGACTCAATTCCCTCGTCCATATCATCAATAAAGATGTTGAACAGCACTGGGCCTAACACTGACCCCTGTGGGACTCCACTAGTGACTGGCTGCCAGCTGGATGTGGCACCATTCACCAACACTCTCTGAGCCCGTCCATCCAACCAGTTCCTAACCCAACATAAAATGCTTCTATCCAGTCCATGCTCTGAGAGGTTCTCCTGAAGCTTATTATGGGAAACTGTGTCAAAGGCTTTGCTAAGGTCCAAGTACGCAACATCCACGGCCTTTCTATCATCAACCAGGCGAGTCACCAGATCATAAAAGGAGATTAGGTTGGTCAGTCAAGACCTGCCTCTCCGAAATCCATGCTGACTACTTCTAATGTCATGGTCGTTTTGCNTTTTTCCAAAGGCTGTACTTCCTCCTTTTTTCCCCTAGTTCTTTCAGGAGCTCTTTGCTCATCCAGGCCAGCACAGAATTTCAGCTTTATTGGGAATTCAATTATTAAAAAAAAATCTTTAATGAAACTTAATGAAAAATTGTTGTATTCTTTGCAGTATTTTTCTACATTATCGAAGGCAATCTAAAAGCGGATAAATAACTACATTAAATGCACATTTCCTAATTGCTATTACTTTTAGCATACTTTTCCAGAATTCCTACAATGGGCCTGTCTTTCTCTCCGGACCTCCATGGCCAGCTTCAATCAAACTATTGAAAATAAGGCTCAGACTGGAATCTTAAGTTCTTAACCTAGCATTTCAGAAAACTGCAGAATAAGCCCTCCTAGAGCAAAGTTTCCCTCTACAGTCAGTTGAGACTGGTGAATAACTTGTCTGGTGAATACCTTGTCTGCAAAAACTAGGTGCCTAGTCTCAGAAAGGCAGTTATGATCTATTGTTGCTTCTGATAAGGCAGAAACACTGATATAAGGCTGGATCCTTGGCTTTCTTGAATTTAAACTCAAGGTAGTTTCTCAGTTAGGCAGGATTTGTCCCATCTTAGCCATCTATAAAACAATGAAGGTCTTCTGTCTTTCGATGGAAGTCCTTTCTGAGACAGAGACTCACTGAGCTCAGCTATTGCAGGGCTTGGCTGGCTGTGGCCAGGGGTCCAACAGCATAGCCCAGGTCTGGGTAAGCTGCAGTATATGATGAGTCTCAGCTGGCTCAAATGGTGCAGAGGACCTGGGCAGAGGAGCTGGGGTTATGATGAGAGAAGCTGAAGAACAAGAATAGAAATACATAAGGAACAATTTGTTCATTTTAGAATTTGTTTGCATTCACTAGTTCTGCAGCTCACAAAACAACTTATTCAATGAAAATCCACTTTAGTACAGTGGTAAGTGTCCCCACCTGGCGTGTGGGAGACCCGAATTCAATTCCCGCCAGGGAGACAGTGTTAAGAGTTGGACTCCATGATCCTTGTGGGTCACTTCCAACTCAGAATATTCTGTGATTCTGTAAGAAGTATGTCAATTGCTTTGGTTTACTCTTGTAAATGCCAAATGCATTCCAAATTCAACTGCTGGAGTCGTGGGTCATCATCATGGCTAAGCTTCGCGAGCAAATATATAGGAAGATCTCTACCCACACTTGCTACAAACACACTGATGACTGCAAAGGCCAATGCAGGATAGACAAGTCCAGGTGCAAAAGGCACTGCAGAAAGTCTCCTTAGACGGTTATTAATGACGCACAGTTCTTTCTGCATTGTCTTTTCTCCTCAAGACTAATTCTATGTAAGCTTTCAAAGGAGGCAGCAGTGTTATAGATGGTGCGTCTCCATGTCTCCTGATTTGAGGCCAGAGTGGACCACTGATGGTAGTCAATATGGCCAAGACTGAGGTGTTGTTTCAGGGAGTCCTTGTATCTCCTCTCTGGGGCTCCTAAGCCTGTCCTTACCATTACCAATTGCTCTTCCAGAACATCAAATGCAAATCCTGTGTTGTAGGAATATATCTTTTGTGAGCAGATTTGCTGATACTGCAGTCCACATGCCTAACTCTTACAGGAACAACCATTGCACTGACTCTTGCTTACATTTTTAATCTTTCTTTGGCCCTTGGCCATATTCTAAATAAATGAAATGTGCCTGTATTGTTCCATCCAGCAGACAGATGATAAAAAAAACCCAACTATGGGGAGATGATAAAAACTGTTTCAGACTATGGGCAAATCAGTCTTCAGCCAGTCACTTCTAAAGATATGGAACAAGTACAGCAGTCTAAGTTTAATACAACCCTTTCACATTTTAAATCAATTTACAATCTTTCTTTGTAATCAGTTTGGTTACTTCCCAAATCCAGTACAGGGGATGTTTTATTGCCAGTTTTTCATTCTGGTATGATGTTCTTGATAAGGATTATGTCAAAGACAACAATTTTTGATCTGTACAGAATCTTTGAAACACCATCTCACACAGGTCCTTTGTTTCAATAAAGCTATGGATGGTACATAAACCTTAAGTCATTTTTCTAATTATCCACTTTGAAGGTCACAAAATACTGTTAATGATATTCCAAGTAACAAGGACCCTTTGCCTTCTAGAATTCCCCTTGAGAACATACTTGGCTGAAATAAAATTTTATATATATATTAACAATATAATCTTTTTGCAGTGCTCACAAAATAAGACTTACTTGCGTTAGTGAAGACACAATACTTCATAAGCCAATACATAATTCAACTGAGAATACAGATTTTCAGTCCAAATTAAAAGTAACCTCAGAGTACAGCTCATTTCATGATTAACACATGCAGCAAGCTAAGAATTCACCAAACACCTAAAATCTAATTACTAATAAGAGTCATTTAGCACATGAATTCAGGAGACTTTTAAAAGATAAATTATAAACTGATGTGAAAAGTTTTATATAGTACAGGAGCTGAAACCATTAACTCAGAAGCAACTGAAAATCTTAAATTCTTAGATATTAAAAAAAAAATCTTATATATAATTTCATATTTCCACACAAGAGATCCCTTCTTCCACTTCAAAATGTCTACTGTCAGAAAAAGAAAAATACAGTCAATATTTTGGCCCAGGCTATCAGTTCTGGACAAATGGACACTGTGCATGCACCAGTACTTGCACTCATCTGCACTTGCACAGTTTATTTGCACACATTACAGATGCACATGTACAGTAAGCTTTCTGCAGGTACAATACTTATACTTCCAGAAATGTCACGATCACAGTGCACGAACTGGCCATCTCTATGCAATGTTTCATCCACAACTCCTAAAAATAGATGAGCCTTGAAAGATTTATTTGAATATTGATCTGTTGTGCCTACTTGCAGTAGACCTATTTGGCAAATATTCTCAATGGGTACATTGTGAACCATACTGAAGCACAGCTGCATCTATACTAGTAAAGAAATCAAGCCAGGGTGCCTTCCATGGACCCATGTGAAGGAGCATAATGCTGATGCTGTACTCTTTTCCCAAAACAAGGTGGCCTTGTGCAGTGGGCTGACCCTAGCTGGACACCAGGTGCCCACCAAGGCCACTCTGTCATTCTCCCCCTCGGCTGGGCAGGGGAGCAAAAATATAAGAAAATGCTCGTGGGTCAAGATAAGGGCAGGGAGAGATCACTCAGCAGTTACCATCATGGGCAAAACAGACCCAACTTGGGGATATAAATTTATTGCCAACCAAATCAGAGCAATGAAATGAGAAATAAACTTGAATCGTGAAACACTTTCCTTTCACCACTCCCTTCTTCCAAGGCTCAAATTCACTCCTGATTTCTCTACCTCTTCTGCGCCGGTGGTGCAGGGGAATGGTGAATGGGGGCTGCAATCAGTTCATCATGTATTGTCATCACACATCCTCAGTGGGATGACTCACTCTTCCTCTGCTCCAGCTTGGTGTCCCTCCCACAAGAGAGTCACCCACAAACATCTCTGACATGAGTCCTTTCCACAGGCAACAGTTCTTCATTAATTGCTCCTGTGTGGATTGCTTTCACAGGGTGCATTCCCTCGGGAATAGACTACCTCAGCATAGGTCGCCACAGGGTCACAGGTCCTGCCTGGAGCATGCTCTAATGTGGGCTTGTCACAGGGCCACAGCCTCCTTCGAGTGTATTCACCTGCTCTGGGTGGGGTCCTTCACTGGTTGCAGGGGGATACGTGCTCCACCATGGACCCTCATGGGCTGCAGGGGCACAGCTGCCTCACTGTGAGCTGCGCCATAGGCTGCAGGGGAATCTCTGTTCTGGCTCCTGGAGTACCTCCTCCCCCTCCTTCTTCACGGACCTTGGTGTCTGCAGCGCTGCTGCTCTCACATATCCTCACTCCGCTCTCTGGTTAAAATGGTGCCGGTTTTTTCCCTCTTCTTTAATCTGTTATCCAGAGGGACTACCACTGTCACTGCTGGGCTTAGCCTTGGCCAGCAGCTGGTCCATCCTGGAGCCAGCTGGCACTCTCGGTCATGGTGGAAGCTTCTGGCAGCTTCTGATGGAAGCCACCCTGTAGCCCCCTGCTACCAAAACCTTGCTATGCAACCCGAATACATACTGTTCATACTACTTATTGGGCACAGTCTTCTTGCCCCAGTCATTGCACTGGGGAGGTGTCTTGGAGTTTACTGGTTTGCATGGGACTATGCCTGAAGTTGCTATCAGTTAGACAATACAGATGGTTTCTGAATAATGTTTGAGGCCATGCTCTTATCTTGTTTATTTATATTACTTCTTCTGATGACACTCACAGTTACAGTAAAGAAGTCTCAACAAGGAATTATGGACGAGGAAAGCAAAGCCACCAGTGTCCTGGGGGACTTGGCCACTCTAACAGCAGGTATACCGAATCCTGGCCTCAGAATTGCATGGGAGAACCAATAACTTGTTTTAAATGCGCATTTTCATTTGTGACGGCAGTTTTCATATTCTGCTTTAAATGAGGATCCTTACATATGAAACTCAGGTGTCTCAAACTGCTATAGACCTGCTTGTTCACAGAATCACAGAATATTCTGAGTTGGAAGTGACCCACAAGGATCATGGAGTCCAACTCTTAACACTGTCTCCCTGGCGGGAATCCAACCCAGGTCTCCCACATGACAGGTGGGGACACTTACCACTGTACTGAAGTGGATTTCTGTTCTTTCTAAACCCACTCATGCATGTGCCTTCTGCTTACAGTCCACCCTGCTTCCACTTGTAAGCTGTGCTGTTCAATATGGGACCTGTCCTGTTCAATATCTTTATTGATGATCTGGACGAAGGGATGGAGTCTATTATTAGCAAGTTTGCGGATGACACCAAGCTGGGGATAAATTTCGATCTGGTGGAAGGTAGGAGGGCTCTGCAGAGAGACCTTGACAGGCTGGATAGATGGGCTGAATCNTCCCTGGAGGTCTTTAAGAAAAGGTTGGATGATGTACTTGGTGGCATGACCTAGATATTAGGGTAGTGTGTTATAGGTAGGATGGTGTGTTGGTAGCAGGATGGCAACAGGTTAGGTAACAGGTTTGGCTAGGTTAGGTAATAGGTGATAGGTTGGACTCAATGATCTCTAAGGTCCTTTCCAACATTACTGATTCTGTGATTCTGTGATTCTGTGATATGTTTGGTTCTCACACAAACACTTCACAGCCCATATTTCTGGCCCTGTGGAGGTATTTGCATGCATAAGCACAGATGGGCGTAGGCAATAACCCTTTCTAATATAGTTGGGGTTTAGAATAACAACAACAAAACAATACTTCAAATTCACCAGTGAAGCTTGGTTTATGATGAATTTGAGTTCCATAGGTGATTGAATTTTCCTTTGAATTGTGGTATAAACTCGAATTCTTGTTAGACATCAGATAATACAGGCAGGTGTTAGCCATTTTACAAATGCTATCACTCAAAGCTGGGAAGCCTTCAGGAATATTCATACACGCATGTATCATGGTTTAACTCCAGACAACAGCTAAGAACCATGCAGCCACCCACTCACTCCCACCCCCTCTGCTGGGGAGGAGAATCAGAAAAATTTCAACCTCACGGATTGAGGTAAGAACAGTTTAATAATTGAAACAAGTTAAAATATATTAATAATAATATTTGTAATGAAAAAGGAGCAAGAGAGAAATAAACCCCAAGAAAAACAAGCAATGCTCAATACCTTTGCTCACTATGCACCCATTGATGCCCAGGGAGTCCCCAAGCAGCAATCGCCTCCTCCCGCCAAACTCCCTACAGTTTACATACTGGGCATGATGTTCGACAGTATGGAATATCCTTTTGGACAAATTGGGTCAGCTGTCCTGACCATGTTTCCTCTTGGCTTCTTGTGCACCTACTGCCTGGCAGAGCATGGGAAACTGAAAAGTCCTTGCTTCAGTGTAAGCACTACTTGGCAGCAAGAACATCACTGTGTTATCAATATTATTCTGATACCAACTTCAAAACACTGCACTGTACCCGCTACTAAGAAGAAAATTAACTCTATCCCAGTTGAAAGCAGGGCAACATAAAAGAATAACTAAAAGAGAAATCTTGGCTATGATGTTGATACCCCACTGTCTTGTGGCATCTGAACTTCAAAATACTCATGACTAAATTAATTTATAATTTGTTTCTTATTCTAGAAGTCGTTTTCTCCCCTAGAAAGGTCACTAATATCATCTAAGATACCTTAAGGTATCTGATACATGCATGTGGAGACAGAGAAAATGAAAAAAGGTCTATGGGAGACCACTGCCCCACTGGACCAGAAGTGAGCAGCCAGGTGTTCCTACTCTGCAACCAAATTGACCTTGCAGTCAATAAATGGCATGGATTTTAGAGCACTGATGGGCTGCCCAGAAATGGGGAGCTGAATGTCACCTGCAGAGTGTTTCTGTAGGTTTGAAGCACACAAATTACCATCTTTGGTGACAAATGCATTTGGCAAATGGACACACAGTATTTGCTGGAAAAGAAATTGAGTCTGCATGGAATGATCTCTCTGAAGATAGCACCATAAACCATTCTGTTCTTTGAGATCCCACCTGAAGGGTTTCCTGCAAGATGGTCTTTTGGTTTAGGCTTGTACATATGAAAGCAGAAGTTAACTATTTAAATTTCTTAGTTAACCATATGGGACTTCTTTGATGCTTTCTGAGCATGGAATGCTGTCTTAGTTATTGCTGGATAATAGAATTATTAATGTGTTGCATTAGTAACAGAACTGCTGTTAGTGAAAATTAGGGAGGAAAAAAATGGCAGAAATAAAACCATTAAACACACAATGATTGTTCATAGAGAATTCCTCAAAGAGGAGAAATGGGAACACAGAAGATTAGAGGGAATTACATTTGAGAAGAATAATTAGCATTTTCTGAACCATATGGATAGTATTCTAGGATAAATAGTACTTGAGGATACTCCAGGATAAATAGTACTCTCACAAATGTCTGATAAATTTTGACTTCTGTTCTTCAATATCAAAGGAATGAAGCTTCAATAGAACAACACACAGATAGACATAAGGAAGAGATATATATGATTTGAAATGGTTGTGTCAGTGTACACAGATATATGTACAGTGTATGTATCCATGTGTATAAACTGTGGGAGAAAGGTATTGTTTATATTTTTTTTTACCTTACAGATACTATTACATTTCTAACCATTAATACTCTGCAAGGAAAAGGGCAGCATCTAGACTGTCAAAGTTCTTTACCTTAATAACAACAACAACAACAACAACAAAAACACCAGCAAGAAACCCCCAATGTACCATCAAACGGCACTTAGAAGGTTCACTGTAACATTCAGTCTCAAGTGTTGCCTTCCTCCTTACAAGCCTGGGCAGTTTGTTTGATAGCTCTTTTGTATGTTCTGTTTTCCAAGTAAACATTTCTGAGTGTGTCCTGATGGGCCTGAGAAATTTGCTGGAATACACAGTAAAGGAAGGCAGGGTTAATATGCCTTCTATAACGCTTTTGATGCAACAACTTTTAATTCTGAAAATGCTGGAAAAGTCTCTGTATGTTTGGCCTTTTAAAAACAATATTTCTAGGGGCAGTGGGTTGTTTGGTTTGTTTTGTTTTTTTCCAGTGTCTGAGTATTCTCCAGTATCTGGAGAATATTTTGCAGTAACTCACCACTGTGGATGAATGTATCATACACATTAAACAAGTGTTGCTACTGTTCATTTCAAGCCAGTTCACAATCTGTATACTCATTCAACTTTTTTCTCCAAACAGTATACATCATTCTGAGCAGCTTCTATAAACCGACCAAGGTCTGCTTGCTATAGCAACACACCTCCAATGAGTGAATTTTGTGGGTGATTAAACAGGAAAAATAACGTCTCTTAGATCCAGCATACTTGGGTCAATAAATATCTACTTGTGCTAATCCCACAATAAGGTCCTCATCCATGCTTAGGATGTTATAGGTGCACAGAAGAACAGAAGGAAAATATATAATGATAACAACAATAATGATAATGTAAACCGGGGTCTCTCTCATGAGAGAAAAAAAAAGAGGGCAATGGAGAAAGAACATTTCATCTGAGGTATCTGTGATTTGCAATCTACCTCTAGCTAGATGAGCTAACTCGGAAATGAGCTTACACAGTAGGCCAGATGGATGCTATTCTGTTTCTCTCTATTAACTACAAAAAGACCGTACATAATCAGATTTAAACTAGGTATTTACAGTATAAAATTCAGCAATAAGAGTCCCATGGTTTCTGTAAGATGTGTCTATATTTCACCATCTAATTCTGGTTTATTTCCTTTTCTCTCTCTTACTGCTATTGCACCTGACATATTGGCAAACTTTGTAACTCAGTAGGTTATTTCTATTAAGAGAAAGACAGTGTACAAGGTGACACAACCTTGTTTAGTGCAAAGGACAAAGTGATCTCTGCTCAGAGCAGAATCTTTTCTACCATTACTTTTATGCTTTTAAATGAATACAGGTTTTTTCCTTAAAATGGACTATTTTCAATAAGAGAAGTACTTGTATAGATGAAGAACTATTTAAAATAATTATTTTTCAGCTTGACAGGTTGACTTGAAGTTTCAGCTAGAAATTCAGATCTTGTTTTGTAGGTTTGTAATGCCTCTGTTTTTTTCAGGTCAATGCCACCTCTGTGTTAGGCTCCATATGGTCTTTCAAGGCACAGCAGGACCTCCTAAGATCCCTAGAATTAATGTATAGGGGTTAACCAGCTTTTTAGTATTTTTGAATTTAACAAAAATAAATATTTAAAAACTGTTTTGTGAGAAAGCAAACCTATTCTGGAGGACAACACAGCTCCACACCGGGATATGTTCCCTCCTTATGTGTCAGCACGTGTGTTTCATGTGACCAAAATGGAAATTTCTCCTCCACAGTATGAGACTGTGTTAAGGCATATGTGATGAGATCACATTATTTGAACTGAAGGAGACGGATTTCACGTTTTAGTCAAATCAGGGAGTATTTTTGGTCACACAGCGAGGAAGAGCTATGATTTGCTTCAGCAGATCAGACCATACACTTCATCACTGGTTTATGTTCTGTTAAAGTATGCTAATAATATACCATTTGTCATTTAAATAAGCTTATTTTAATGTATCATAAAGCATGAGTCATGTTTCTTCTTACAGTTTTATTAGGCTTTTCAGTTTTCATATTTATCTGTTATTTTACTTTTTGATGTGTATCCACGATTAGCCTTGAAGATAAAGGGGTGTGACTCTTACCTGATAGGAAGAAAAATAAGGGGTGGGCGTGGGGGGGAAAGACTGAATAGAATACATACAGTGTATTTTCAGGTTTTTTCAGTGCCACACATACTTGGTTTTGAATAAAACCAAACAAAACAATAATTGGACCTGTGATTAATTGAGAGCAGTGTTTCAAACTAGATAATTTTAAATGAATCATGAGTATCCTGGTACATCAGCTAATGTTACATGTATCAAAAGGCCTTTTACTGGGATGAAATGTAACCCTTGTATACACACAGCTAACACTTAAAAGTGCAGATCAATGGATTTAAAGTTACGTATGCAAATGCTTGAACCACTAAAGCATGAAATAGATAAACTTGGCCCATATTTCTTGAAACACTGTGAAATGAAACACAATCATGTGGAAACATTTTTGTCTTTTAAATGACAACCTTGACTTAAAAATAAAGCTCACTTCTTTCTAAACATTGTTTTGTTTTCTGCTCTAAGCAAAATTTAAATTTGCTTCACTACTAGCATAGGGGAGAAATAAGGGGTAAATTCTGCAGCTGAGGACAGACAAAGGTAGCATCTTTTTGGCAGTGAAAGTAAGTAATTTTTGTTTGGCAGAAAGAGATGCTTGCATTTGCACAGACATTTGGATTATAAGAACCAGCCCTAGCAGAAATGAACAAACAGACGGCATGCAGGTAAAGTCTGAATGCACATTAAATGGCTCTGAAATGTGGAAAACAATTGTCTTCAGTCTGGATGCAGTCCCATATTGGATGTGTTTAGCTTTCTGGACCAAATGAGTCATAAAGACCCAAATGAGAACATCCATGTGCATAAAATTAAGATTTGAGTTTTTAAAATTATATATCACCACAGCAATTCAGATCTGTCTAGTGTTTGAAACTTCATAATTTTCTTTCTGGAAGACATCACTAAGGTTTAAAAGTGTGGGCAAGCCTGGAGGTAAAGTATTCAATTCTTAAGCAAATGATTTTAGTATTGTCAGCTCCTGACTGAAATCCCTAATTAGTTTATCTTTTGCCCATAATGATACAGTATATCCTCTGTTTATAAAGGCGAATAGTATATCTCAAGTGTGCATGAGTAACAAGTTTTAAATATTTAATATGTATGGATTACTGCATTATTTTTATTCCAAAACTGGTATCATTCTAGAGCCTTATCCAGATCTACCTGAGAATTTCCGTTTGGGGTATTTCAAAGTATCTAGAAAAAACATTTCTCTGAAAGTTCCTGGAGAAGGATATTATATAACCCAGGGCCAATATGCATCTAGATATTGTGGGAGATGATCATAAATCAAAAGAAATTAACAGCTGGAATGTCCATTCAGCTCAATTGATGTTAGGAGTACTCAGCACCTCTGAAAATTAACTTGCTTACCAGATGCCTAAATAAGGATAGGTTGGTGCTTTGAAAAATGTTAGCGTAAGAAGTTTAAGTCAGTAAACGTACAGCAATATTTGATAAGATATTTCCATCACACACTACAGTAAGGGAGAAAATCGGATGTCTGGAAGAATTGCAGCTTATGCCTCTAGACCTGATCCTGACACATGCTGCATCTGGAGACTTGCATGGTTGGATTCCTGACTTTCCAGAGCTTTGTTAAGCTCTGTGGTGTACAACAGCCTACAGCTCATTGTCATTCTCAGGACTAGAAGCCAAATTATGGAGAAAACTTTTTCCACGTGGAAGGCTTTCCTTCTAGGAAGGTTTCAAACACAACAAACAGCTCTGTTCTGCTCTTGCAGGGGTCTTACACAGATCACAGTGGAACAGTCATGAGCTTCTATGTCTCTTTGCTGATACAAGTACTGAGGAGAGTTTTAGAAGACCCATCAGTGAATGTTGCAATGCAGGCATATGCCGCGGCAAATTGCAATCACTCTGAGAGCAAGCGATTTCACTGGGGACTTCCTCAAAACACATGGCGCAGTGTGGTCTTTGGCACCTAAATTTTGCCTTACTTCAAGCAGGGGGAGAAAAGTCAGCTAAATTAAAATATAAAAAATTTAGATTAATGTAATCTCAAGTTATGAAGGTATACGCTCAAACTTCAGGAAATTATTTTTTTCAGCCTTACATCAACTCAGCTGTTTTGCATATGCTGGTCTTGGTTAGTTCTGCTCTGTATTGGAGCATAGATGCTAGTATGTTTTTAATATTTTTTTCATATCTCTGCAATTTACAAATGACATGTGTACTTTAATACTTTTGATAACATAATACTTGCCTCCTAAATCTCTGGGAAGGTGGCCATCAACCCAGTCTTGTGATGGTAAAGCCAAGTTTATGTACATATATGTGCATATGTATGAAAATATGCGGTTTATGTTGTGACTGTGGCTCATCAGTGCAATATGGAGGTATAGAACCTATTTAACAGGATCTTATTATACTCTGGGTAGGATGACTGTTATGAGTGGACTCTGGCTCTGCTCATGTCCAGCCCTATAGGATAGAAGTTCCGCAGAATGGCAAAGGCTGACAGCCACATTTGGAGAGGGTCTGGCTAGGCTGCTCGGGGCTGGGCTAGCTACTGCAGGTGCTCTGGTCTGGTTTTTAATATCTTCACTGATGGAGATCCTATGGTTGTTCAGGACAACCTGCTCCAATGTTCAATCACTTGCACACTAAAAACATTTATTCATATGTTTCAATAGAATTTCCTGCATTTCAGTTTGTGCCCCTTGTGTCAAACCCTGTTAGTTGGTATTGCTGAGAACAGCCTGGCTCCATCTTCTTCCCTCTGTCCATGAGGTATTTAGGTACAGGGATTAAGATCCTCCCTTCTCTGAATTTTTTTTTTCTCTGGGCTGAACAGCATCAGCTTTCACCCTTCCTCATGTCAGGTGTTCCAATCTTTTCATCACCCCTGTGGCTCCACACTTCAGAATCACAGTGGCTCGTCTGGTCCAACCTCCCTACTCAAGCAGGGTCATCCTAGAACACGTTGCACAGGATTGCATCCAGGCACTTCTTCAATATCTCCGGTGAGGAACACTCCACAGCCACTCTGGGAAATGCATTCCAGTGTCTGGTCACCCACACAGGAAAGAAGTTCTTCCTCATGTTCTTGTGGAACTTCCTGTGCATCCGTTTTTGTCTGTTGCCTCATGTCCTAGTGGTTAGTACCACCAAGAAGAGCCTGGTTCCACCTTCTTGATTCCGTGATTTCAGATACTTATATATATTGACGAAGTCCCCTCTCTGTCGTCTCTTCTTGAGGCTGAACAGGGTCAGCCCTCTCAGCCTTTCATCATAGGAGATGCTCTGGTCCCTTAAACATGTTGCCCTCTACTGGAGCTGTTCTAGGAGCTCCCCGTCTCTCTTGCACTGAGAGAAATTTCTGCCCTTAGGTCCAGACTCATCGCACTTCACCAAAGCTGGGCCTCCCACCAAGACAAAGCTTTCAGCATAGGGGTTGGCAGCAACAGTCATCACTCAGTGATGGTTGCCCAGGTGTCTGCCAAGGACTGCTGCAATACAGCCATCTCCCACCCAGGGAAGGGGGCTGCAAGGAAGCCTTTCCTCCCAGGCCTCACAGTGTGAGGGGAAAAAAGTGTATGAAGATGGAGTCCTGCTTCCCATCTCTCTCTGGGCTCAGAGTGGGGAGGTGGGGACAAGGGGCTGAACTGGTTTCTGCAGTGCCACCTCCCTGTAAAATCCCAGAAGATAAGGGCCTAATGTATATGACTCAAGGGTTAGAAAGCCATGGAGCCAACTGGGGACTGTTGGTACTAACACACTGTGAGAAAGAGCAAAATGTTGCTGGAAAAGGGGGCCATGTGGAGGTAGTACAGCACTTTCATGAGACAAACACCTTTGGTTCTAGTTCCCGAAGTCAAGTACTACACAGTACCGTGCAAGAGCAGGAATGAGACCAAGAAGTGGGCATGGAACGTAGAGGTCAGATCAAGACCACCTAAGAGCTCCAAAGACCAGAGCTCTGACCCTTTTCCAGAGAGGTCTGAAAGAACGGAGTGTGCATGATAACTAATTTCAGAGAAAGTAAGAAACGTATCTACAGGGTGGCAAAACCTATCCATAACAAAGTACCCCCTTCAGGCTTGGCCAGTGCCCCCCTCCCCGAACCCTGGATGTCTCATCAGCTGGATCAGCACTGGAATCAGGACTGATACCCCATCAGGCGGACCAAAGATGGGAAAGGGACTAGTTATTTATTTTCTTTCTCTTTCTTCCTTTCTTTCCTTCCTTCCCTTTCTTCCTCTCTTTCGTCTGCTCTCTCTCTTTTCCCTTTCATCCTACCTCTTTATCCAAAATCCACTGCCCTGTGCTTATATACCAGGTCAGTGACTAACACACTGATTTCCATGCCAAGTGTGCACTTCACTAATAGCACTTTCAGAGCGCTTGCGGACCCTCCGACTTCTGTCGTTCCTTTCGATCCCGAGCATTCCGAACGCCACCTACTCCTTTCCCCTTAAGGGTAGGACACCGCACCAGCCCGTCTCCCGCCCCTCATCCCGGCTGGTGGGGCGGGCACAGCACAGCATCCCCCGCTCGCGATCCCGCCCGCACTGGCTTGCACCAATCCCCTCCGCACGGCGGGGGAGCCGCAGCCATCCCCGTAGCCATCGCCATCGTGCTGCCGCGCCGCTGCCCGCCCCCTGCCCGCCCCTTCCGCCTTGTTTCGGCGGGAGCGGCGGGATAGCGGGGCGCACGGAGCATGCCGGGCGCGGAGCAGCGTCCTGCGGGCGCGCACCCCGGGCACTGGGTGCTCGTTGCACCAGGTAACCCAGCGGGCTCATTCCGAGGTGGGACAGGCGCTGCTGTCCATCCCCGTCTCGCCCCGCCGGCCGGCTCCGGCGGTGCCGCCGCTGGGGCAGGAGACGGGTGCTTTTCCCGAGGGCTGGGGCAGGTCTCCGGGCTGCTGCGTGCGCCCAGCCCTGGGGGCGGCTTTACACGAGGTGGCTTCGCAGAGGACCCGCCCTCTCCTCTCCAGGGGCCCTGCTTCCCTCGCTGCCTCTGTGCGTTTAGTTTGTGTGTGTCATTAGTGTTTTCCAAAGGCCCTGTCGCTCCTGGGCTGCAGACAGCGTTGTGAGCCCCGGGAACAGGAGGTTTAGGAGAGAGCTCTTCTCACTGAGGTCCCAGGTGTGGCCTGGCTGTCCCCTCCCCGGAGCTGTCACCCTGCCTTCCCTCCACCCCCTTAGGCCGGTGCTGCAAAGTTTGAAGGAAACTTTTTAGTGCCCTAAGCCACAGCCTTAAAACCATTTCAGTCCTAAGGCAGAGTGGGATCTCGGCTCTTCCTCTGCAGGCCGAAGAAGCAGAGCTCCATATGGCACTTCTGCAGATGCAATACATGGAACGCCTTAAACACTCTGTAGATTTAGTCTCTCCCATGCAATTCTGAATAAATGGGAGGATGCCTTTGCTCCTTTACGTTTATTTCTGCCTAACATCAGACTTTAAACTCATACCACATAGTGTTTTGCTCTTAAAGAGTGAAACCGACACTAGGAGGAAGGTGATAAGAGTTGCCTTTCTTAGCTTAGTTTGCCAAGGAAATTCAACTTCCGCAATTATCCGTGGCCCAGCTTTGTACTGTGGCTATTTCTTAGCCCACCCAGAACTTATGAGTGTTAATAATGAAACATGATAAAAAGGAGGAGCTCTTCGGGGTAATTTTACGAGCTTTGCCTGTAATGGTGTGAGAAATGCTATAAATGGCACCACCGAAGGAAAGGTATAGCAAGAGCTTAGTTCAGCAATGGTTGAAAATAAGGCAGGAGCTCAATCATGAGACATCCATTAGAAACCAGGCTTCTGTAGTTACATAAGAAACAGAACCAATCGTTATGATTTCACTGATTCCTCTCTTCCTCTGGTTTTAACCTCAGTTCCACCCCTTGGTATCTGACATTCTTAATGTCTAAGAAAGGAATTTACAGAGCAGGGAACTTGGTTTTTTAATATTGACTCTATGCAGACTAGAATTTAAAGCTGAGTCTTGTTTCAGATGACCGGCTATACCAACAGATCTCCATACTGTGCAAATATTTACAAATATGCTTAGCTTATGCATGAGTAGTCAGTTCTGTGAAGTGAGTTAAATTCTTCAGTAAGTGTTTGCAGGATTGGAGCCAGAGCTTGTAACTTTCATGAAACCAGACAGTTTGTATTACCAATTATGCCAGCACAGCTCTGAAAAAATTTATGTAGTTCTCCAGACCTGTAAGAAAGTTTATTAAGCCTTAGTCAAACCTCAAAGTGCATAGTGATTTTAAAAAAAGTCTGTGGCTGATACATTCAGAACTCCACAGCTGAGACTTTCCAGTCATATGACTAGGACTGCTGAAATTAAATATTTTGTCATTTTAGTTTCCTTTTAACATTATTTTCAGAAAAGAGGTTTTTTTAAGTTAACATGTATCGCTTTTCAAAGGTTTGTGTTTCTTAACTGCTTTGTTGAATTGATCTCAGAAAATTTTCATTGGCCATTTAGCAGAATGTATAGTAGGAAGTCCTGATTACTTTTAGAAATGAAGATGGGTACAGTTGGATCTATAACTTGGATCTTTTCTTTGACTGCAAAATTGTATTCATATGAAAATCCATATCTTCATGATGCCTGCATGTCATTATGTTACATAACATTTATAAAAGCAACTAGTATAAATAAGTACAGGATCTGTTTGTGGATGTGAGTTCATTGCCACTTCTTACTAAGTCTACCAGCACTTTCTGGTTGTAAATGGCCTGTTTATGTTCTTGTATCTGCGGCCATTGTCCTGTGCATAGCAGGAGCAAGGGGCAAGGTGTGATTCTGTTCTGTGCAAGAAACTCCAAAACTACTCTTGAAATAAAGGTACTTTCTAAGGTCCAAGTTTCAAGTGCATAAGTTACTTTGAACTAGTTACCTGGGTATATTCTATCCTAGACAACCTAATAGCATCTTCACTTGGATATATGCCTTTCGTTTTGCTGTGATTGTGACATCTTTCTTGTATGGGTGGACATCTTAAAAATTCATGTATGGATCAAGATGGTGATTAGTTCTGCAAAGAGACTAGATATCTTAGTCCAAAAAAGAATGAGGTCTGTAAAAAGTATGGAAGCAAAACAACTGGAACTGAAACTTGATTTCTTAAGTATGTATCACGATTTGTCAGTCATTCAAACTGTTAGTGGTTAAACAGTGTCTTGCTAGAGCAAGACAACAATATAGCTGGAGTTCTGAATGGTGGTGCATGTGTTGCTCTCATTCCTTAGTTTTTTGTGTTCTGAGAATCAGTCTGACCAGGGTTTTACTGTTTACAGTGACATGTAACAGTTTACACTGTTTACTGTGACATGTAGAAACACTTACCTGTGGGGAGCACATGTAAGACAGAGGTGAGATTTTCTTATTTGAACTGACAGCAGCTGACAGCATCAAATTGATATCTGGAACACTGGAGTGAAAAAGTAAGAAGATTTCATTTCCTAGTTGCCATAACAAGTGAGCAGAGTATGCATGTCTGCTTCAGCATTGCAGGTTATAAAACTATTATGAATTTCCTTGCTGATATATACATCTGCACACGTATTGCATAGACAATAAATAAATTGCTACTTTGCTGTTCAGAGCATGTGTGATAACTGAGGAGGTAAATTTCAGTTTTGTTTCTGATTTTGTAATTTTTACATAGTGATCCCCCGTTACTCGTGGGCTGTTGGGTCTGGTCCACCTCACGTGAGTCATGAAATCCACAAAGATAGTGAACCCACTACATAGTCAAGTACGCCATGCCCGTAGGCACGCCTCCCTCCCCTAATAAGGTCTCAAGGCCGGGCCTGAGGGCGTGGCTCCCTCTGTAATGCCCCATTAAAGGGGAGGAAACACTTTTTGCCGCCTCTCAACTCCAGGAAGGGACCTTTTCTAAATGCAGAAACCGGCACGGCTGGCAGCTGGGAAGCTGGCACCTCCCCCCGAAAAACCAAGCGGGCACGGAGCCACTGTCCTTTCCCTGCCGTGTCTCTGCTGAGTTTTTTTATTGTTTTTTTAATTGGGGTTTCTGGTTGCTGCTGTGTGTCTCTTGTGTTCAAACACAGCAGAGGTGGCACGCCTCTCCAGAGCAGGATTCCGGGGGAGGCTTGGGGAATGAGTTCAGTGCTGGCCGGGGCGGCGCCAGTGAGTACCCACCCTGGTGCTGTACAATGGGAACAACTGCTGAACAGGCTGGGACAATGGCAGAGGTTTGCTCTCAGTTCGCCGTCTTAGCAGCTCAGCCGCATTCGCAGATGTGAGGGCTACAGGCGCCTTTGCGACGGTCGTGCCCCTGGCAGTGCTGGTGGCTCTGACCTACCCTTTAACCTGTAACAGGAGAAGGGAGGACAGAACGCGAAACGGTTTGGCACGGGAGTGAAGCTGACAATCTCCACTTCTTCCCAGCTCGCCGCCGCCTGTCCCATCCCTGGCAGGGGCGCAGCTGGGGTCCACCTCCCTGGCTCCTGCTGGGGCTGTACATAGACCAGCAGCAGCTGTGCAAGGCAACAGAGCTGGTGGCTCTTTCTTTTTTGGTGGTGGTTTAATCGGGATTACTGGTTGATATTCTCTCTCTTGTGTTCAAACATCAGGGAGGCGGCATGCTGCTCCAGAGCAGACTCTGGGGTAGGCTTGCCACTGTCAAAGGGGCTGCACACAACCACGGCTCAGGGGAGAGGGCTGTGATGCAAAGGCTGTGACACACGCGCTGCTGGTAACTTTGGCACCGGTGTTTGGTTTGCGTTTTCTTTCTGGGACTGCAACAGTCCCGAGCGAAGCTTTCAACTTTCTGGCAGGGGAGGCGGCAGTGCGAGGAGGCAGAACTGAGCCAGGGCACAGAACCAGGGCAGCTGCAGAAGTTCACTCCCAGTTCGCCACCTATCAACTCAGTCACGTTCGCAGATGTGAGCCGGTGCAGCCCCGTTCATCCCTGCGCCGGCTGCCCCAGCCCGCAGCTCTCCCCTTGCCTCTCCTACCCTCCCTCCGCGCGTCTGCCCCACATGTCCTAGAAGGGACCCCCCCGAGGCTGGTCCGGTACCGACTGTTTCTGTGTTTATGACACGGCAGTAAACATCTACGTACAAAAACCCACGGTACACATAGATACTCTCCTGCCACTTGGAAGGAACTTTTTATTTTGGGCAGTGAGGGGGGTGCTGGTACCAGCACAGGGATTGGATTCTGACGTCAGGAGCCCGTGCCGCTGGCATCAGGACACGTTGGGCTATGTCACCCATGTAACCCCGGTGCTGGCAAAACTGAAACACGGTGCCGATTCAGAGGCTCCCTTCTTGTCCACCTGGGGTTTAAATCTCCCATCTGTCACCGCCCCGAAGTCGGCATTGGCAGTGGGAACCGTCCCCCACCTTCCCCGGTTCACAGCCGCGCCGCGCTCCATGTCCTGAACTTCCAGCATGGCGCCGGTTGCTTTGTGCCGGCAGCGTGGCATTGGTCCCAGCTTCACAGAGATGGGACCAGCTCCCCTTTCTCCTAAACAGTGAGAGTGAAGCATGTACGGCAAGTCTGGTGGGCGGTGACAGCGGGGGGGACCAATTATATATTCATAACCTCATTATATATTCACAAGCTGATGGATTCGCGGTATGTTTTGCGCATGCGCCGAGGTCACACAGCTCACGGAAAAATCACCCGCAAATACTGGATCTCGCAAATACCGGGTTGCGAATATGCGGGGAATCACTGTATTGCTTTCTGTGTTCTGGAGACAGGAGCAAGCAATCTCCTCTGTCAGGTAGAGCTGACTGTTCTTTGTTGAAGTCATGATTCTGGCTGGAGGAATAATGCAGATGGAATGGTTGTTTACTAATGATACGTGTTATCCCTCTTGAACTGTTCTAGAGGGCCAGACTGTCACTTTCTGTAGCAAGTGATTAACTCTGTCATATTTCTAGTACAGTAAAACTTTGATCATTAGTGTCTCTCATGCCTGCATGTCGTAGGACAGAGCTACAAACCATGTTCAGAAGACATTTTGCATGGAATGTAGACATTGATGAAGATGGGGAGGAGAAGCTGAGCTGACTGAGCTGAGACAGAGCTGATGTTCCATCATCAGTCCAGTCTCCCTGTGCTCCATTTCAGTCAGTCTTTCCCTGCCTTCATTCTTTCCTATGGCATTCTTTCCCTATTCAATGTTCTTATAAGCAGGCTGATGAGAGTTGTTGCCCTTAGCAGCCCTTTGCCACACTAAGCCACTTGGGCTGTTTGGGATGAGAGAACCACACAAGGAAGGTTCAAGTAGCAAGGGAAAAGGAGAGCCTCAGATCCTATCTGGACTGTACACTAAGCAACTTGTAGATGAGATAGCAAATTTTGTCTGCAGAAATAGTAGCCTGCCCTTAGCCTGGGAAGAGCTCCTGTGATGATGTTTCTGATGAGATTTACTTTTTTCCATGGAGACAGGACAATCTGATATGCCAGTGTAATCATATTTTACTTTTGTTTTTATAAGCATAACGATTCCTTGGTTAGGGATTGAACCACGAAGGGCAGGAAAAAGAGGGAAGCCAGAAGTCCGGGGAGAAGAGTTAGGAAGTGTTGGTCTGGTTGAGAATGTAGGATGAGAAGAAGGTGGTAGCCATGTTGATCACTCCAGAAAGGCTGTCGCTGCTGTGTATCATGCAGCCTTATCATGGACATTTAGAAGACAGTTGAGAAACGGATGTGAGTAGTCAAGAGAGTAAATGGTGAACAAACAAGAAGAGGGTAGATGGAGGTACTGGTCACATGGAGGGGAGTAATGACAGAAAACTTGGCATGTTGTTGGGAGTAGAGCTGTGCATGATGGGCTTGAAATAGAGTCAACTCTTCAGGCTGTTTCTCCAGTTGCAGATTCTCTACTCAGTGAATATACAGGCACCAGCTTTAGCATGGGGCAGACTCGGCTCAGAACTAACAGTTTATTAGTTCAAGTGCTATGCCATGTTAACACATCTCTGCTATATCCAGAATCAGCTTTGCAGTGCAGCTGCTTTCAGGCAGTGTATGAACTAATAAGTCATGATGGACCAAGCTGGCTCTGTGTAGACCCGCTTGGGTGTTTCTGTGTTCCACGTTCCAGGAGATTTTATTAGCTTGGCTGGAAGTCCCGATCTGAACTTGCTTTCTGTGGAGTAGTTGATGTTAATTGTTAAGAAGACCTCCTGAATCTGAAGTTCTGGAGGAATCATGGTACAGAGACACCAAAGTACTAATAAGTCCTGAATGACCCGCGCAGACTTCACTGGTGTGTGGCAGATTGTTCATGTTGTACTTTTCTGCATTTCTAATGGCAGCTGGATAATC
The DNA here is from genome assembly GCA_013390025.1 of Pitta sordida. NCBI lineage: Eukaryota > Metazoa > Chordata > Aves > Passeriformes > Pittidae > Pitta > Pitta sordida. The sequence continues at coordinate 235,284 of WEKX01028978.1, forward strand.
AGGGCGATTACATTACCCATGTATTGAAACCCGCCTTTACCCTTGAGAATGTAAAAATTCCTGTCCAGGCTTTCTGTTGTTGTTCTACTACTGAACAGGTACAAGGGAAGAGAAGTAGCTCCTAGGGATTAAAACCTGGCATTCTCACATTGAGAAAGTTGCTCAGATGTGCTTTAGTAGAGCAGATTCTGTTTGTATTTACTGGGTATCCATGTACTCTTTAAAAAAGATCCTACTATCTGAATCAGTGAGGGATGTGGGGTTTTTTTATGCACATACAGGAAATTTCTACTTGTCTTTTGAGCTGGGCCCATGGAGCTACCATGGTTAATGTTTTCTCTGAAAAATTGCAAGAACTAGAAATTATTTTCTAGGCTGAGAAATAATGCTGAGACCCCATCTGATTGTAGGCCTATATAAATCTAAGGACGGGGCTTTGGAAAACCCTCAAATACTGTGGTAAAGGCACTGTGTGTGACATAGATCTGGTCTGGGCTCCATATAACAAATAAACATTCTTATGTAATGGCTTCAAACCAATCTTACCAAAATCACACGAGCTGCTTAACAGGATTGGTATGAAGGACAGACTTTTTCAGTGCGGTTCTTCAGAGATGGGTGTTATATCAGAACTGCAACTATTTATATCCTTCACTGGTTTTAGCAAAGAGGTCAGGAATTGAAGGCAGTGTTCTGAGTCTGGTGTTCCACTCTACACCTTTGGTTAAGACTGTTGTATTTAGTGTGTTCTGTGTATGTCTCCAGTAGGAAAATAAGTAGCGGTTAGCTGCATGCTGAAAATTATTTTCAACCTTTGTATTTTTCTGAACTAGACAAGCTAAGCTGACCGCACTTTTTCATTCTGCTGTGTTCTTAAACAGTAAATTGATTAGCTTTTTTATTGTTTTGTGGAAGCTACCATATGAGTAAAACTGGAAAGGTTGCAAGAGGGGAGGGAAATTTAACAATCCTATTATTTTTAGCAATTACTTATTCAAAAATAAAAGAAGCAGTTTCACATTAGACTTGGCAAGTTGTTTGAACAAATCTGCTGTATGCCAAAAGTCAGATAGAGGCAGAAATATATGGACTGTGATGCCAAACCATAGGGCATCAGCACACATTAAAATAAATCCTCTGTCCTTTCAATTGAGACTAAGGAATTTTTGTCTCCATGCAATAACAGAGGAAGCATTTGACTTGAAAATTTTGGGTCATAATGAGAGAAGATGTCATAGCAAAAGAAGCTGTGGAATACTTAATGCATGAAAGTAGTTTGCTTTAAAATCAGAAGTAGACAGATTTCACTTTTTTTTTTTCCCAGTCTTTCACCTTGCACTTTGATAAGTGCTTTTATTTAGTGTTTAAAAAACAGTTCAATCTGTCTGTTGCAAAACAGAACACACTACTGGGCTGTTAAGAGAGCTTGAATCAGAAGTTGTAGTGAATGTTGAAATTGAACAGGATAGTTGAATATTAATACTTTCAGAGTAGTTTAGGTAATGAACTTGGAAATCATGTTTACAATAAATAAATATACATTTTTTTTAACATCTGAATAAAAACAGCAGCAAGATCATATAAAATACGCACACATGTTTATATGTATATCTTTTTAATAAGGTGAATGTGGATATGCTTATTTTAGAAGTTTGCGCTCTATAGGCATATTTTACTTATCCTCCTCCTAAATTGGCATTTTCATCTCCTGAACAAAGTCTTTTGCCTGCAGGTAATCTGCAGCGTTTCTTACGTGTCATCTCCTAAAAGGCATACTGAGCTCAGCTGTGAATAAAGCAGATATAAACGGCAAGCTAAGGAGCCAGAAGGAGGCATGGCAAATAAAATAACTGAAAAGAGATGTTTTAATGTTTTACACCGTCTCCTACTTCTGCTTTCCTCCATCTGGCTTGGAAGAGACCAACTGATGCCAACTTAGGCCTCTCTGCACATGGGAATAGGGCTGATTCAGCCAGTAATAGAGCTGCACCAGTGTTGACCCTATAAATATTGAGAAGGGAAGCCTGTAGTTTTTATCCTTTAAAGTGATAACCAGTTCTTGAACTTCTCAAGATTGACCTCTCCTTTATTCAGCTGAAACTCTGCATGCTCTGCCAAACCTCTAGGCTTCAGTAATGAATGAATTAGTACTGTCCATTGCTGCCAGTGAGTCCATGAATATGTTTTTTTTGGCCTAAGAAATAAACTATGCCAGCATAAAGGGAAGCCAAAAGATGTTCTCAGGCATAAGTCTTAAAATTTAGCTGTATTGCATAGTTATGTCCTGGAGCAAAAGACATTGAAACTGTCTAGTTAGCATTTCTTTGGGAAGATAGAAAACAGTGCCATTTTTAGATATCATTGTGTGTTATTGTAGAATTTTCAGGTGAAACAAGAGCCAGAAAGACTTCAAAGGGTATAAATTATGTCAGATTAAACATTATTTCCTTGGGGCACCAAATAATAAATTGCCAAACTGATAACCAATTCTGTGTTTTCAACAGGCATGGCCAAGGTGTCCTTAGTGAAGCTAGTGCTGTGTATGGTCAAGGAAGGAGTAAGATCATGAGGTAACATCAAGTTTACATAACTGACTAGCAACTAAAAAGATACTTCCAAAAAACAAGTGTGCACAAGTGCAAAGCCATACTCTCTATGTCATCATCATGGCTAAGCTTCACAAATGAAGATATAGGAAGGGCTGTACCCACACTTACTACAAATACACTGATGACTGAAAAGGCCAATGCAGGATAGACAAGTCCAGGTGCAAAAGGCACTGCAGAAAATCTCCTTAGAAGGTATAAATGAGGTACAGTTCTTTCTGCATTGTCTTTTCTCCTCAAGACTAATTCTATGTGAGCTTTCAAAGGAGGCAGCAGTGTTAGAGATGGTGGGTCTCCATGTCTCCTGATTTGAGGCCAGAGTGGACCACTGATGGTAATCGATATGGCCAAGACTGAGGTGTTGTTTCAGGGAGTCCTCGTATCTCCTCTTTGGGGCTCCTCTGTTGCGGCAGCCGGTGGCGAGTTCACCATTAATCACAATCTTAAGGAGGCAATGATCCTCCATCCTGAAAACATGCCCTGCCCAGCGCAGTTGTGTTCTTAATAGCATGGCCTCAATACTGGTGGTCCCTGCCTGTTCAAGGACAGCAACATTAGTCACGTAATAAGTCCAGTGGATGTTTAGGATCGTAGCAGTGCTGATGGAAGCGTTTGAGGAGTCGCAGGTGATGGCGGTAGAAGACCCATGATTCAGACCCTTACAAAAGAGTAAACAGTACACAGCACAATGGCTCTATAAACACTAATCTTTGTATTTTTCTTCAGGTGTTTGTTACACCAGACTCTTTTATGAAGTTTCCCAAAAGCTCTGTGTGCCTTTGCTAACCTGTTGTCTATCTCTTTGTCAATCTTACCATCCAAGGAAATGATGCTTCCTAGATAGTTGAACTGCTGGACTGACCTAAGCTCTGATTTACCTATGGTGATATGAGGATGATGGTAAGGTTCCTGAGGTGCAGGTTGGTAAAGAACTTCTGTCTTCTTCAAGCTGACTTCCAGCCCCAAAGTAGCCTTTTGGCAGTAGCCCCTGCAAAGCAAGATATTAAGCTCTGCAGAGCTATTTCTGTGTGAGCAACAAGGGTGGCATTGTTAGCAAAAAACAGCTCATGGACAAGGTAATTTAGAGTCTTAGTGTGAGACTTCAATCGTCTTAAGTTAAATAAGTTACCATTGGTATGGGATTGGATGTAAATACCGTTATTGTCATCAAGATCTACCATGGCCCTTTGTAGCATCATGCCGAAGAAGATTGTAAATAGGGTTGGTGCGAGAACACAATCTTGTTTCACACCACTGGTTATTGGGAAGGGCTCAGAAACTGCGTTGCCATATCTGATTTGGCTGCACTGATCCTCATGTAACAAGATAATAATTTTGAGGAACTTGGGAGGACATCCTAATCGTTCTAAGATCTGCTACAGTCCTTTTCTGCTCACCGTGGCAAAACATTTGGTGAGGTTAACAAGGTTACATAGAGCCCTTTGTTCTGCTCCCTACACTTCTCTTGCAG
>WEKX01028978.1:239427-302564 GCA_013390025.1 Pitta sordida
ACCATATCTGTTGCACTCCTGTTGACTTTCAAGTAGAAGTTCTGAGGTCACTGGTACTAGTCTGTTCAAAAGAATTCTTGCAAGGATTTTAACAGCAGTAGAAAGCAAAGTGATGCCTCAATAATTTGAGCAGTCTGATTTTTCTCCGTTCTTATACTAGGTGATGATGACTGCATCATGGAGATCTGGTGGTAGTTCACGTTTTTCCCACCAATGCGCAACAAGCTCATGAAATTTAGCATGGAGAGCTTTGCCTCCAGGCTTCCAGACTTCAGGTGGAATTCCATCGATTCTGGCTGCCTTGCCAGTTTTGACCTGTTGTCTGGCCTTAAGAGTCTCTCCCATAGTAGGGACTATATCCAATTCATTTTTCACCGGTTGTTGTATAATGAGCTGAATTGCTGAGCCTTGAACTACATGGTTGGCACCGAAGAGAGTCTGTAAATGTTCAGACCATGGATTCAGGATGGAGTTTTATCTGTGAGAAGCGTTTGGCCATCTGCGCTTAGTAGTTGGCTTTGAACGGGATATGTGGGTCTGTACATTGCTTTCAGAGCCTCATAGAATCCTCGTTAATCACCCAAATCAGGGCAAAGTTGAGTCTTTTCTGCTAGGTGCATCCACCACTTGTTCTGGTTGTGTCAGTTTCTGTTGGAGCTTACTGCATGCAAGGTGAAAGGCTACTTTTCTTACATGGCAGGATGGCTGAGCAAGGTGTGCTTGGTGAGCAGTTCTCTTCTTAGTCAACAATTCCTGAATCTCTTGGTTATTTTCATCAAATTAGTCTTTATTTTCCTTGTAGGAGAGCCCTAAGGATTCTTCAGAAGACTGGAGGATGCTGTTTTTAATATGTTGCCAAAGCACTTCAGGAGAGGGATCTACGGTCTTCAAGTCTAGTTTGAAGGTTTACCTGGAAGCTGTCTCTCACTGTAGCTTTTTGAAGATTATTAACTTGAAGCCTCCTCCTTGGGATGTTGCCTCTCTTAAGTTTGAGCTTAAAGTGGAGGTTAAGTTTGCATTGCACAATGCGATGATCTGTTTGACATTCTGCAGTAGGCATCACTCTGGTGTGATGGACATCGCAAACATCACTCTGGCGTAGTATGACATAATCAATGAGTGTTTGGATCAAGGATGCATCCAGTTTGTCTTCAAACTCTTTCTGCTGAAAGTTGGTATTGGTGATGGTGTACTGCTGCTCTGCAGAAAACTCTTAACAAAAGATGTCCATGGTCATTGCAGTTTCCCACACCATGCTTGCCTAGTACTCCTTTCCAAGCTTCAAAGTTCTTTCTTACTCTGGCGTTAAAATCACCAAGGATGATGATTCTTACCATTTGCAGGGACCTTTTGGGTGAGGCGGCACACATCAGTGTAGAATTTGTCCTATACATTGGAGCATATATGCTGAAGAGAACACCATGTTGCTTATTGTGTAGTGGGAGGTGTAAGGAGATAATACGATTGGAATGGCCTGTTGGCAAATATTCAGGTTTGGAAGCGATGGAGTTTTGATCATGAAACCAACTCCTGAAAGATGACTTTCAGTTTTAGGTCTGCCTGATCAGTACAGTGTGTATCTGGCACCGTGTTCTTTGAGGCTGCCTTCCTCATGTAGACAAACTTCACTGAGAGCAGCAATGTTGATGTTGAGTCGTGATAGCTCATGGGCAATTAAAGCAGAACAACGCTCAAGACATCCACTATCCGCAGTATCAAGCATGGTTCTAATGTTCCAACATGCAAGTGTCAATTTGAGCGCACCTTTAGAGTCAGGCATATGCCTTTGTGTTTGTTTGACCGCATCAGAAGATGCGTATTGCCTGCAGTTAGCCAACCGGGTGAAGGATGGAGATGATCTTTGGTTAGGGCACCTTTTCTAGGCCCCTCTCGGTCTGGAGCAAGCAGTGCTCTCCTTGAAAAAGGCTGCTTGGTCATTCAGGATGTTGCCAAACAAGACTGTTGTCTCCAGGGTCAGTCTCGAACCACCAATATCCTGAACCGCCTGCATGCAGGGTTGGATCTGTGGCTTCTAGTGCATCTTATTACCTGCTGTTTCATCTCTCGCCTGTCACTACCAGACTTTATGAATGTGGGTGTATCCTTCGAATCTGTGCCATGGATTTTTAAGGTAAAGTTCAGTGTGCACAGAACTGACCCCACCCTTTAATCCTAGGCTTCATCTGTCAGGGCCCAGCGAGCTTGGATGGTGACAGTGAAGTCCATAGGACTTAGGTTTAATTAGAGTATCCTTACAGGGCTAAACGAGCTCCATCTGCCCGAGACTCTCTATGTAAGCACTTGGAAAATAAGCTATTTGCAGAGGTGAATTGAGCTGTGTGCTGCTCAATACTCCTGTGAGAACATTGTAAGCCAAGGAAGCAACAAGGTGGTCCTGTGGCTCATCTCCTGCTTTCTCACCTCTGTAAAATGACATGCAATCTAGTTTTTTAATTAGCATATGCTGGTTAAAGACACTAGTGTCACAAACGCAGTAGGTTGTATTCTATGCCATCTGCTCCTTCCATGGATTCTGTCCCTTGTTCCAGTGATTGTGTGAATGAGAGTGGCTTGTTGATCTGGTCTGAAAATTACTACTTCTTCATTGGGACTGGTTATGTCTCAGCTGGATCAGTGAACTGAGCCAACTTCTTGTGGGGCCATGAGGTTGCTGGTTTTGGTGGAAAAAAGCAGCGGAGATGCATGACGAGAAGGGAGCAGAATTTGGGGTCTCCAGGAATGTGCCTATAGTCTTCAGTCATTTGAAGCCATTCATGAAACTGTATCTTCAGTCTCTGCATACCTGAATTCATTTATTATGATTGTAGTTAGTTACTTTGTTGCTTACAAAAATTGTCAAACATTTGAATGGTACAAAGTACTGGATTTATTAGTTAGTTTTTACTGGGCTTTTTTTTAGGGCATGCTGAATGACCGAGAACATGGGCACTGAATTAAAGCCATTTGCTTCAGGCTTGAGATTCTAAAAAGACCACAAATAAAATGCTCATTAGACCTAACCTATCTGTACCCTTAGCCTACATGGTTTAAAGTCTTCCATAAAATTACTATTTAATGGGCTCCTTCATAATGTCTCCCCCTGACACCTTCTGTGCATAGTTAGAAGTTAAGAAGGGAATGGAAAAGACTTGTGTAGGTGACATATGCTTTAATATCTGTTTTTAAATGAAATCTTAACTTTATATTTCCATACTTAAATAATCCTGGTTTTTTGCAGGGTAATGGCAGTTGGGAAACTTGTGCTCTCAGAGGGTTTTTTCCTCTTATGCAATTGACAGATATTTACAATGTTTTTGCTTGCTGGGCTGGCGGCTTTTTGCATGAGAATTCCATATAACTTGATATTAGTCTGTTATATATAGTATTCTATAAGCATTTTTTTAAACAGGTGAACAGACCTTGCATCATCCATAACAGTTTCTTAGATCTTAGTGGGAGTTTTATGTTGTTTTTCAATATATTCGTGTCGGTGTACCAGCTAATTTTTTTTGTTTTAATGGCCAGATTCATTAGTGCCTCATATCTATCCATTGGGGAAGCAATTATTGCCAGAAATCCATTGAGAGCTGGTTCATTTTCACTTAGTTATGTTTATATATTTTATAGAATTTGCCTGGTTTTATGTCTGATCTCCATGAAGTACAATAGGCTTTTCTGTAATGGAAAGTTTAAGGTTCTGTGGTCTCTTGCTCATCTCCAGGATTTTGAGGATCTGTCTGTAAAATCCAAACTGATAAACAAATCAACCACATTTTTTAGATGGACTTTGTATCATCTGGTTAACAGTGAATGAACAGTAGACTGTAACTTGAGCAAATACATTTACTGGCCCAGTGCTGGAGTTTAATTGTCCTGCCTTGTGCTTACTTCAGAACTCCCTCCTCTGGTATAGCTGTAGTGCTGCTGCATCTGGATTCATACTGCATTGCTGGAGGTGTCTGTAAGCTCCCTGGAGACAGGGACATACACTTGCAGGAGATGATATAAGTGGAATAAGGCTTTAGGTGAGTTCAGCTGGGAGTGTCTTGTCATCTGTCTTCCCAAGTAGTTTAAAGAGGCCTTGCTTATTGAGATGCTTCCTTGAGACAGGATTTGCTGAATGCCTCTGTACCCTCCTATTAGTTTTTTAGATCCAGTAGCATATGTTGTCCTAGGAGAAAAGTGCTGGTCTGTACTGACTGTGTTGCAGGACTGTTGGTAGAGAGTATACTAGTTGGTCAGAAAGGTCACAGAATCACAGAATCAGTAAAGTTGAAAAAGACCATAGANTAGTCCTACTGACGACACTATTCCTGATGCAGGCCAGGATACCATTGGCTTTTCTTGCCTCTCTCCTTAGTTATTCTTGTAGATAAACAGGTTTCTCAGGGCTGAGCTATGGTAAGCTATGGGAACTGTTATAATAGGCATAGTGGCAATCATCTGATGTTTTCCTTTAGAATTTAACAAAAAACTTCCTGCAATGGCCCTTTTATCTGTAAGATAATTTCTTATTTTCTGTAAGATAATTTCTTATCTGGATGTGAACTGAAAAAAAAGGCCTAGTTTAACTCTTAGTTTTGCTAGAAAATGGCTACAGTACTGCTTTTTACTAAGGCATTATTTATTTAGCTGTAAGAGATCCTTGCAAAAATACAGTCATACTTCGGTAATTCGCGCCTTCATATTCACGTCTTCAGTGATTCGTAAAATTTTTCCACGATTTTTATTCAGTGATTCCATGGGATGGCGTGGTCCCGCAGTGGGCAGCGGGGGACAGCCACATGCCTGCCCCAGGACTGAGGAAGTCTTAAACTGTAACACACGGCACCATGTGGTCCTGTTTGGCTGCAGCAGCCAGCCTAGACCTGCCAGTGTATATGCACATTCGCATAGCCGCAGGCAAAGCGCTCTGGCAGCTGCAGCGCCTGGAATGCAATGGGCAACTTCCTGTTCCTAGGGACTGGTGTAGCCTCTGCAGTTCAAAGGAAAAAGCTCTGAGTCCAAGACCCCTACCACCCTAAGGGGGCCCGGCGTGTTTCAGTGTTGCGAAGTTGCTATATTTATGGCAATAATTTACCATATTAATGGCACACCCTCGTTCATGGATTTAATGTTTTGCATTGACCCACAGAGACTGGAAACCCATGAGTAAGGAGATATGACTGTACAAGGACTGATAAATGTAATGGCATTAAAGAAGTCCAGTTACCTTTCCTGGCTAAAGGCCAGAACACACAAAAGTTAAGTTTGGACACCTAATGTCAAAAATCCTTTGCTCAGCATTTTCCTACTCATGAAGTGTTTAAATTCAGAAAAATAGGGCCTTCTTTGCCCTTAAGGGCATGTTAATATTGCATCCAGTTTTCCATGCAGGCATTCTCCCAGTTGCTTCTTTTTTTAATCTGCCAACTTGACATATAGTAAAGCCAATCTATAACAAAAATATACACAGATGCCCCTGGAAATAGAGTGGGATATTAACCACATTTTGAGGAAACTGAAGGTTAAAGAAACTCACATAAACCGCTTTTGCTTTTGCCCAGTCCTTCCCTTCTTCCTGTGTGGGTGTTCATGTGTATGGCCCTTCAGGGAAACCTTGTCCCCTGGCAGCTCTGTGGAGAATGTGACATATACTCTGATCCCATCAGCATGAGATACTGGACTGAAGCCTGCAACTCAGGCTGTTCATTAGGGTTTGATCCCTTCTGTCCTCCATGCGGTGGTGACTTCCTTAGAGCTTGGGGAGGACCGAAGGACCAAATGGGCAGAGCTGTGCTGCTCTTCCCATGGGGAAGAGCTTCTGGTTGAGCCGAGGCGGCTGGCTTAACCAGCATTTGGGTACAAAGGCCAGGCTTTGTACCCAAAGAGGCATAGCAGAGGGTGCTGAGCCTGGGAGACCATGAGGCAGGCCTGGATGATGGAGAGCAGTTATGTATTGAGAAGGCAGAGGATTGTTGAGGAAGAGAAGGGACACTATCCCTTGGTTTGTTACACTGAGTGCTCCCTACCTACGGTTGTCTCTCAGGCTAGCATGGCTAGATAAATTCAGCTAGAAGGTTAGACAAAGAACATCTCCACATAATAAAGATGTGAGCTTCATTAAAAACAGCAATTGAGGAAGGGTTGTTGACTTAATTGTTCACATTATACAAGATGCAACCTAGGGCTCAGCTGGACTCATTCCCAGTGTTCATAAATCTATGCTTGCAGAAAGCAGAGCAAGTGAGCGCTAAAAGTTCCTGTGGGGTTTTTTTGTTTTGCTTTGTGTTTTAAATTTTGGAACTCAAATTTAGTGTGTATATTTTAACATGTTCGTGTGAAACACATCGAAGTAAACACATGCAGTGTGTTTCTTTCACTATCATTAATCACTTCAGTGTTTTAAAAAGTAACAAAAAATACACTAATGTTAAACTGTGGTCAAGAATTGAAATATATACAGCTCTAGAAATTTGAAGTTTGCCTTTGCCAGGGCAAATGTAGCTTGACAACTGTGTGTTTATGTATCAGAATTTGAAGCAAGTCTGTTTTGCAAATATGGATTCTTTCCATTAAAAGTCCTCAACTTATATTGAAACTTTTTGAAGCCACCTGAAGACTCAGTTAAAAATTGAGGGGAAGAAAATTACTCTAAATTCTCTGAACCACTCTGAGAGCTATTATCCTCCAAAACTTTTATGCAGATGCTTCTTGTGTCATGCTTATGTCTTTATCGGGCGACTTCAGTTTGTGACACAACTGAATAACCAGGAGTGGATGTGAAGGATAGGAGTTATTTGGGGCTTTTTTTGCCACAGATGTGCCAGTGAACAGCCTGTGAGAAGGTCACTTGCCCTTTTCAGATGTGTTGAGCCCTTCAGCCAGAGTGGAGGGCAGCTGCTTTTGGTTGTATTGTTCCTACTTCCCTGTGTGCCATAGAAAATAACTGTGCTAGCTCCCTCTCCACAAACCTGCCGGGTGTTACTCAAAGGGGAAGGACAATGTGGAACTTCTGTTGCTCTGAATAGCCGTTCAGCCTGCCTCTACTGCTCCTCTCTGCTTTCCTCAGCAGCACGGTAATGCAAACATCAGCCTGATCCCTGTCAGTCCGTTCTCTGGAGTCTGGATAATGGTTATGTATGAGAAATGTTTTAGTAATTCTCCCTGCTCTGATGAATGCCTGTATGGAAGGATCTGGGACAGAACTGGCAGTGTGAAAGCTAAAAAAGATGATACTGTCATGGTGCTCTTCATTGAGATGTGGGAAGTTCTTTCAATAAATACAAGTTAGACTTCCCTTACAAGGAGAACTTGGATAGAATACATATAATTAATTTGGGATCCTTATAGATGTTTTTCATACTTGAATCTGCATCCTTGTGGTAGCTGTTTCCTTTTTTTTTTCCTCAGTTTCACAGAGAAACAGTTTCACTTTTGTGGCTCTGCTTTTTGTCTTCTTTTTACCCAGACAGAGGCTTAAGCCAGATGTGGTGTATTCTCTCAGCTTCTTTTTCCTGTGTGGGAAATTAAATACACTCTTTGTTTTTCAAATTTATCCATAAACAAGCATACATATTTTTTACAGAAGTAACAACTATTCAGACTATTTCTGCATGCTCCGACTTCCTGAAAGCTTTAAAGGATCACTGTTTCTTCCCATAAGTATTTTACCTTTTGTACTTTTTTAATGTTCATATTGTGCTTGACCTAACTTACCAAAGCATTCTCATTGTCTTTGTGACTAATCAGGGCAGCATATCATTTTATCTCTCTTAACTGGGATGTCAAACTTTGGAGCTCTCTTGCCTGAAGGCTCTCTTGGGGGAAGTGATTTTCAAAACCTAAATCATCCACAGGTGCATCTCTTTCCTGGGGCAGATGAAGTGCCAGTAATTCTGGAATCATAATTTAGATGCGTTGATCAGGTAGGATGAATTTGGGCTGAGGCAGATGTGAGTTTTCATAAAGTGTCAATCCCATTAGTTCTGAATGTCCTGGAGAAGCAGATGTGAAATACTTCACAATTTAAAAGTTCACAACTTTTTTGTCTCCCCCTGCAGAGGCTGCTATTGACCCCTCTAAGACACCTGACAGCGAACCTGTGTTTACAAAACTGCGCAATCCAAGCACAGGCAAGTTCTGGAATTGTGATGTTAATATTCTGGTTGATTCTCATAATCACTGAAAGATTCATATTTTGCAAAGCTGAAATAATGATGATTGTACAAGTCTTCTGTGCCAAAGATACTACTGGTGATGCCAAATAGTTAATGCTGTGCAAACATTTAGGATTTCTTTTATAATTTTAATTGGTTGAAGTATTTATTCATCAGGAATATTGGCAGAACAAAAAAAGGGGTGTAATTTAAGTTCTGCTTTTTAGTGCATTAGTTTTGGGGAGCTTACAGTGGTGGGTGTTGAGTCTGGATGCTTTTTTTTAATCCAAATTTAGGCTTCATAGCATTCATCTTATACTATAAAATAAATAGAGCTAGAAGCGATTCGGTTATACTTACCAAGGTTTTTGAGTCTTTTCATTTTTAAATCTAATTTTCCTGGTCCAAGTCATGGTGTCTCTGATTCCCTTAATAGAGAATGAGGCACTTTGTCTTCAAAATACATTAGAAAGATCGGCCTATGCAGGTTCCATCGTCATCCCACAGTTACTTTCTTCTAGTCAGATTGGTCTTTTTGTCAAGGATTTGTTATTATATGAGTAATTAATATTTGGAGTATGAAATACAAAGCTTGCAGTAACGCATTGTTAAGGTTAACATATTTTGTTTGAAAAACATGATTCATGCTGTGGTTTTTTCTTTACTTAAGCTCCCTTGTTGTTTGTAGATTTAAGTTCTGTCCTTTTGGTTTAAAATTCACTGCTTGTATTTATATGCATTTACATGCAGGTATGTGTGAAACTAAAGTCTTCAGATACATTTCGATATCACAATATACTAACTATGCTTGTTCTTGAAAGAGGAAAATAATTAAAAATAGTAATACGGAATGTGAACACTTATTACCTGTTTTTTGATTGTTCGGATTTACAGTGGGAATATAAAGCCACATTTATTATCCACCTGTGTTACTATGTATTTCCGGCTTCTTGCTTCGTTGGCTCAATAATTTGTTATATTTTTTAAAGCATATATCACAGAATCACAGAATATTCTGAGTTGGAAGGGACCCACAAGGATCATCGAGTCCAACTCTTAAACAGCACCACTGCCTCCCCAGCAGGAATTGAACCCCTGGTCTCCCGCATGAGAGGCAGGAACACTCACCACTGTGCTAAAGTGGATTTTTTTTTTGCTTATTTATTTTTTTCTGTGTAAGAAAAAAATTGTTTACCTTGGAGAATCAGAGGCCTTGACAAAGCTTTCTGGGGAAAATGTAAAGAGCAATGATTGCCTGGGTGTGCTCCTTTAGAATTTACAGGAGTTTATTTATAGACCAGCATAAACTTTCAGTTATGTAGCCTATTATAAATCTAGGGTCTGAAAATGGAAGAACTGAGAACATACTATTAATATATTTTCCTTACATTTAGGTCCAACAGATGAATTGTTGATGCCAGATATTGTATAAATACACACTGACGGAATCAGCACATTATAGAACTCATGCTAACCACATTATTAAATAAAAGTATGCTTGATCCTTTATATAGACAGGTAAAAAGGACAAAATGGCTATTCCTGGAAAGTCTATAAACTAGGATTCAGACTGCAATTCAGAAGTACCACAAGAAGCATTGGTAAAGTTGTGAGCAAAGCTGCCTGGCTTCTCTGTCCATCCCTTAGAGCTTCTGTCTAACAATACTGTTGGGAACCTGTGTCGACCATCCTTTTATACGTCATGACAAATGAAAGAGCTGTAGTTAGATAAGAGGGGTCCTTTACCCAAGATTTTGTAGCTCACCTTTGAAAGCTCACGTAGAATTAGTCTTGAGGAGAAAAGACAACACAGAAAGAGCTGTGCCTCGTTCATACTGCCTAAGGAGATTTTCTGCAGTGCCTTTTGCACCCGGACTTGTCTATCCTGCGTTGGCCTTTTTAGTCATCAGTGTGTTTGTAGCAAGTGTGGGTAGAGCCCTTCCTATATCTTCATTTGCAAAGTTTAGCCATGTTGATGATGTAGCTCGCCACAGTATTTGGCTAGCACACTCACTCGTAGGAGTCTTAAGTTGTTCAGTCAGCACTTCTGTGACTAGTTTGATGTCTGGTGCTGATCAAGCTGTGGTGTAGACCCTTGTTGAGGGTGCACATGGTAATGATTGAAATTTCTGCTCCCTCTTACATCTACTGTTTGCTCCTCTCCTTTTCTTCCCTCTCCAAAAGAAAAAATATCAGAGGACTAAAATGATATCCTTAAGCGAGGTTAAACATCTGGCCAGCCTTTTGGATAAAGGGGAGAAAATGCATTACGTATCAGTAGTTTTGGGAAGTGATGTGTCTGCCCATTTTAGCTGACCTTCCTCTGCACCTGGGGATGTCTGCAGACTGGGAAGAGCAATGCTGATGTCAGCTCTGAGGGCTTACCCTGAGACTTTTCTGAGCCAGCCCATGATCTGCAAGTCAGTGCAGCTTTGCAATTTATGTGTTTTGGGCAGGACAGCCCTGTTTCTTGAAGATGGATTGATAACCAAGACAGGATCCATCCAGGCAATGGGCTCAGCTGACCACATTTCAGTGGCCCGCATTTCAGTTCTGGCAACTTCCCATTTTAGATAAGGAATTCGCCGATCCTGTTTGCAATGTATTTGTCACCCTTTCATTGTAACCAAAACCCAATGTGAAACAGGAGATCTGTGCTTTGGAGTGACCTGAAATAAAGCTTTCCTTCTCCTCTCTAAACCAACAAGATTCAAAGCAATTTCTTTTACCTTCCTTTTTCATTTTATGTGGTACCAATACCTAGTTACCACAATCCATTTTGATGCACAGAACCCCCACTTTTATTCCCCTAATCCAAAGTCTGATATCTTGAAGACAAACATGAAGGAGAGGAAATTTTCTTGTTTTCCACTTTCCCCTTCCAGTACAGAAAAAAGCTGATTTCTTCTGTGATTTTGATTTGAGTTTGGATCAAAGGCTTTGTGTTATAAGATGAACTATTCACACATCTTATTTATTGATTCAAATTCAGTTTCGTTTATAGAGCTGGTAAATGAACATCTGTATATAATAGTGGTTTTTATCTGAGCTTTCTTTGTAGTGAGTTTATGTAGAATATGTGTATGTTTGTGTGTCTCTATGCATGGAAGGCACATTCTTCAGACATATTCAGTATTCTTTTGATTTTTGTGAAAGCTTACAAACACAAACCAGATTTCTTTTCAACAGGGGAAGCAACCCTTTACTTATTCAATAGTGGTGCACAGCAGCTGTTTGAAGTAAAAGCTTTCCATGAGGAATGTCGTTCCTGGTTTATAGGTCAGACTGTTCAACAAGGTGAGTTGCATAACATATCCTTCCCCCAATTTTACTAACGTTTTTTCATAGACGTTCCCTATCTTTTCTAGTGAGTTTACAGGTGATTTTCCTAGTTATGTGAGGCATGCTACATCATATCCCCACCTTCCGATAGACTCATTTGCCATATGAAATTAACCAGGGCTGGGGGGTTTGTCAGTTCCCTTTGAAAATATTGCCTTCTCCAGCCTCAGTTCAAGATGTTCATTTGTCTTTTCTTTTTTTTTTTTTTGGAGGGGGGACAGGGGTAAGTAATTGAATTGTATTTAAACTGAAGTGCCATAAAATACTTAGCTTGCCTTGTCAATCACACCAGCAAGTCCTCAATGTAAGTAAATATCTGTTATCCTGTGGGAAGGAAAAAGGGCTGGAAAGCCAAACAAAGTGGTGTGTTAGAGCTCCAAGCATTGGAATGTATGGTCCTGCTTTCTTTACATGACCTCAGTATCCCCTGTGTGAGTGCTGGGATCTCAGGATAGGCCTGCTTTTCAGTGTTTTCTCTCAAGTGATCTTGTCTGTGCCATCCTGGACATTTTCTGATCCAATTCGCCTTTCTGAAAATGAGGAGGAAACTCGTGTAACAGCTTGTGATGACTTTCACAATCCTTTTTAGTAAGAATGTCATTGTACATAGTAGTGTTTCTCTGCCACAGACCAGTAAGTATTAAATCAGGAGATTAAAGTGTGTGTATTTTGTTCCTTTTCATTAGAAGAAAGACCGTGTGTAGTAATAAATAAAAGCAGCCACACCAGACATACGCCTTCTTTAATGGTAATATCCCAAAGTGTGTGCTAACTTTTAAACATCCTCTGTAGGCACATAAAGCAAGGCAAGGTTTGTCTGTGAGCTTTTCCTTGCTCCATCTTGGGGGTGAGCCAGCAGACTGGGTCTGCTCCCTGCTCCCAATTATGTCCACATTGTATTCACCCTCTCCCTTTCTAACCTTTATTTTGGCCCTTGGGAAGCTGTTGCCTTAAGCAATCATGGTCTCAGTTTTCGTTTAAAGATACGAGGCAAAATTGTTCCTGAATGGTAGGGCAACTGCATCTCTGAAACGGTCAAAAGAAGAACAACCTGAAAAGCTGTGTGTTTGCAGTTGAAGCAAATCATCTTGTTGTCTGCAGAGAAGGGCAGAAGTCTTTATACACCTCTAGTGAGTCTGAACAACTTAGAACAAACAAAAATAGCTCTTCCTGGAGGTTCAGAGGAAAACATTTAAATGGAAGCTTTGAGGAAGTGGCTAATGGGATTTTTTCCTTCCAGTTTTGTTATCAAAGCTCTGTGTTTGTAAGTAGTCCTGCTGCTTGCTTTGCCTCACACAGCATATCTTGTTAATAATGCAGATATTGGGCTGAATATCAGCTTTGTCCAGACCACGTTCTTCCCACCCAATCTTTTGTTAGTTTTAGGGCCACCATAATGGCATTTCCTTTTCTTTAATTATCTTAATATTTTGGTTTAAGACAAAAAGATTACATTTATTTGCTTTTGGTCTGAAAATTAATGTCAAATTGTCATCAATTATTTGGTCTTTTTAGTGAAATTCCTTGATGTTCCATTGTTCCCAATTATCTGTAATTATAAAAAAAGCCTGACTAAGCCAGTGTCCTGCAATGAACTCCAGATGGCCAGAGGTGTCTGATTCAATGGGAGACCAAGTTCTTCCTTTGTGTGTAACTTTGAGTGCAACATACTGAGCCGTATTTTCTGATCTCTTTATTTTGTTCAATTAGGAGACTGCATGCAGCTTCTCCTCTTACAGATGAGAGGCAGCTCTAACTTAACTAGCTCTTGAAATTCTTTCTTGTCCTGTCTGTCTCTTCTACCAGCACAGTGTTGCCTTGCCCAATGTGGAGTCTACTGAATCACCTGGTATCTCAAACTAAGTCTCCCAAATCTGCCAATAAAGGGCAGTTTCAATTTTGCTGGTTTTAATATACATAGTCCAGAAGAAGGCAAAAGTCAGAGTATGTGAAGCCAGAAGACCTGAAGTGGAGCTTGTACTTTGGTTTGACAAGGTTGAGAATTGAGTTATCTCAGTATTTTTGATTCAAAATTACAAGTGGGATTTTCCTGTCAATTTTATTAAAAAATTGAGATACTTAGTGGAAAAAAAAATCTCTTCACACTACTGAAAATCATCCTACCCCCTAAAAAGGCCAATATATTGTGCCTCTTGGTACTAAGCTTGCTTTTACATATCTGTCACCTAGATGGGCGCCTGCTGTTCGTTACACCAATGGACCCCTTATTTCTGATACTTTACTACCTCATAAAGGCAGACAAGGAGGTAAGTCCGCTTTATTTTTTTGACTGGAATTCCCAAGAAAAAACTATTTTTGACTTCATTTCTGCAGAAGTTATGCTAATTTTACAAAAGTGGCTTACATAATAATGGAAATTTAATTTGCTTTTAAAGTTGAGTTATCTAAATACCTAGAAGTATTTTTTTGCATCAAGATTTTTGGTCAGTAAGTTATGTTCCAAGAGTCAGCTTGAAATCTTGACAGGCTTTAACCACTCCCGTTTTTTAAGCGAAGCAGAGAATCTCCACTCTCCTTTTTGGAGAGCCTATCCCCAAACTATTGAATTTAAAATGATGAGCTGTCAACAGGGT
The DNA here is from genome assembly GCA_013390025.1 of Pitta sordida. Classification (NCBI taxonomy): domain Eukaryota; kingdom Metazoa; phylum Chordata; class Aves; order Passeriformes; family Pittidae; genus Pitta; species Pitta sordida. The sequence goes on from WEKX01028978.1 coordinate 253,502, forward strand.
AAAACAAACCTAGTCCCCTTTCTGAGGCATCAGTAGATTGGTCATTTTGAGAATGAAGAGGAAAAGAAAGAACTTGGATGCTATGGAGGAGGAGAGAGGAACATTTCTGGGGCAATTTGAACTTGAAAGGAAACACTGCCTTTTTAGAAGCAGTACGTATTTGTAGAGATGGTGTATCAGAGAACAGTAATGAGATGATCAAGTATCCAAAAGTTGGGCAATTAATAAATGACTTCATTGATTTATTACAAGTGTGGCAAAACCTCACAAATTTCTGAAATATATCAAAAGGCACAGGCAAAGTTACTGATTTATAAACATGGAAAGAGTTTATTGCAGCTTTATTTTTATATCTCATAATCTTCTTTTTGCCACTTTTATTGTGCCTTTTCCTTTTTAAGGAGAAAAAAACTTCCTAAATACTTTCTGGGTTTGCTTTTTTTGTGTTTAGTTGGGATTTTTTTCTTGCTTTTATTGTGATCTAACAATAACTGGTTACTTTTATTAAACCTCAGACTGTACAGCAAGAGAACTAATTAATAATGAAAGCAATATACCCAAGTGGGTTTTTTCATGCTGACCAGTATAATGACTTCAGCCTTGGCTCCTGAGACCATAAGCTCTCTTAAGGATGAGGAGCTCACAGAGCCTTTGTACTGATGCGCTAGAGGATCTTTCCAAAGGGAATGCTGCCAGTTGTGCCAAACCATTCTGAATGATTATACATTGTCTGGCAATGGCAAAATTTGTTTGATGGTTCTGTCATGTGTGAGGCTATTTAAGTTGCGCCAAAATCACTTTATATCTCTACTCTGGCCAAACTGGAATTGACTTTGCAGAGGTGAAAGGTTAATGCTATGTTCCAGAAGCTGCCCTGTTCCTTTGAGATTTATCTTTATGGAAGGAAAAGCAAAATTTCAATGGAAGTTATGACCCTGGGTTTAATCCAACAGGTTTTGGTCTAAAACACTATTGGCGCACGATGATTACTGTGTCTCATGTCATCTTCCAAAAAATCCTGCTGTACTTCACATTAGTTTCTCCCCATGTTGTTTTAAATTTGGTCTTTCAAGTGCAGTATTTGAAGAGTTCAGCATTTTGCAGGTTTGAAATAAATATTTATAGCCTTCTTTGTAATCAGTTTCTGAATGTGTCATGTACATTCAAAATATGATCTTTAAATCCTTTATTTTAAAACTATGACCACTGTATGCATATATATTTCTACATATGTGTAGTGTCTATATGTATCTTAACATTATAATAATGCTTTTGTAATCCCTTTGGTGTATTTTCAGCAGCAAGGAAAGTTCCAGCCACTTGATCAAGTTGTGCTAGACGCAGAATACCCTAGCTGTCCATTGCTGCTGAAGTGTGCAAATGTTAAACAGTACATACAGCATGTAGCAGAAGAAAAAGGTGAAAAAAAGGGGAGGGGGGGAGGTGCAGGAAAAAGTCTGGATTTGATAGTGTCATTTCATTACAGAATAGATTTAAACATTCTTTTTCACTTTACCAAAAACCCAAGGTGCTGGACACAGCTGCATTTTAAAACCAGAAGCCAAGGCTTAGAAGTTGTCATTGCAGTATTGTGAATAATAATGCGTGGATCTCAGATTATCTGCTGTAACTCTAAAATACTTATGCAGTCTTGTTGCTGGGTGACATAAAAATGATAAACTGATCAGAACTGGCTTCTTGATGATACTGTATATGTTGTGAACTTTCTCTGACTTTGGATGAGAACTTTACATCTCTCTAAATTCTTTATTTAGTGTAAGATGGTCTGGCATGGAAGAAGTTATCCTTTGTCCATATGACTTTTTTCACCCTTTGTTGCATAGGATTGATACAATAAGTAAGAAAAAGCTGGAGCAAAGCATATATACTGCTGAAAACAGAGTACAAGTGTTCTAGATTTGCTTAATTTAGTGTTGTGGGTTTAGTCTCAAAACCAACATTGTTTTAAAATAGAAAAGGTGACTGGGATGCGTAAGTGTATGAGAGACAAAAATTTAGCAAAAAGTTAGCAAAATATTGATTCTGTACATAGTTTTCTCAACCTTTGCTCAGAATTACCTTTGGTGTGGGAGCTTTTATTGCACTTGAGGACAATACAGTGAGCCCCGCATATTTGTGGTTTCAGTTAATTGCGGATTATTTTTCCGTGAATTGTGTGTCCACACACACATGCAGATACCATGAGTGCTCACTCAACCATGAATATGTAATGAGCTCATGAATATATAAATTGGACCCACCCGGGAGCCACCGGGGGTGGCAAGGGGAGGGAGCCGCGCATTGTGCAGCCCAGCCAGGATGCATTTCATGTAAATGTGTTTTTGTGTGGCTGGAATTGTTCTCTGCTGGGCTGTAAGACGGGGAGACGAGGCTGCCATTTTGTGTGTCTGTGCATGAGAATGAGAGCAGGAGGCACCTTCCGCCAACACAGAGGCCCCTGCGGATCTTCACATGGCACCCTTTGTTGCCAGGGTGGCAAAGGGAAGGGCGGCCTCATGGCTCCCACCTCCTGCACCCGCAGGACAGCGCCTGTGCTCCCTCCGCACCACCCTGGGGGCTGAGACTATGGGGTCCCGCAGCACTGGCAGTGCTGCCCCATCATTAAGTTTGAATCATTAAGATTGGAAGTGACTGTCAAGATCATCGACTACAAGTGTCAACCTAGCACTATCACTGTAACCCCTAAACTGTATCCCCAGGTGTCACATCCAGACACATCTTGGACACTTTCAGAGACTGTGACTCCACCACCACCTTGGGCAAATTAATCCAAAGTGTACCCACTCTTTCAATGAAAAAAAATTTTTGCAATACCTAATTTGAAACTCTCCTGACACGACATTTCCTTTTGTCTTTCACTTGGGACATGGCAGAAGAGTCAAACCCCCACCTCACTCCAACCCCCTTTCAGGTAGTTGTAAAGAGCAGTGACGTCCCTGCTGAGCCTCCTTTCTGCAGACAGAAGAATCCGAGTTCCCTCAGCTGCATCTCATAAGGCTTGTACCTCAAATCCTTCACCAGCTCCATTGCTCTCTCTGGACATGCTCCAGTGTCCTTTTTGAAGTGAAGGGTCCAAAACTGAACACAGGATTCCAGGTGTGGCCTCACCAGTGCCAAGTACAAGGAGACAATCACTGCCCTGATCCTGCTGACCACACAATTTCTGGTATGGGCCAGAGTTGCATGGTGGTCTTAGTCACCTGGGCACATTGCTGGCTTGTGTTCAGCCAGCTGTCAGCTGACCCTTAGTCTCTTTCTGCTGAACAGCTCTCAAGCCACTCTTACCCCAGCCTGTAGTGCTGCATGCAGTTGTTGTGACCCAAATGCAGGACCTGGCACTTTATCTTATTGAACCTCATGGAGTTGTCCTCAGCCCGTCAATCCATCCTATCCAGATCCCTGTGCAGAGCCTTGTTACCCTCAAGCAGATTAACACTCCTGCCCAACTCAAATGGATCTGACCCCCTTTCTGAGCCCTGGGGAATCCCAGAAGCCAGCTGGATTTAGTTCCATTCACCACCAATCTCTGGGCCTGGCCTTCCAGTCAGTTTTTCAATGCAGCAGAAAGTGCACCTGTCTGAGCCATGGACTGGTAGCTTCTCCATGAGAATGCTGTGAGAGGTGCTGTCAGATGCTTTAGTAAAGTCCAGGTAGGTGACATCCATGGCCTTTCCCTCATCCCCTAAGCAAGTCACATTGTCATAAAAGAAGATTGAGTTGGTCACCCCGAGAAGATGAAAAATGGTACCAGACCTTCTGTCCTTCTGGCTGTCAAACCTAAGCCTGTGTAAGAGTGTAGGTCAAGGTCTGGATTATTTTCCGAAGGGGTGCTTTCTCCAAACAACAGTGCTGCATTTGGGCAATATTTATGTTTTCATCTTGCACACAAAATGAAAGTTAAAAAAACTTAAGTATTTGCTATAGACAAGTTCTTGTATCTTGGTTTAATTTCTGTATCCATTCTGATACTGTATTTGCAGCTCCTGCCTCTCAGAGCATCCTCTGATACTGTATTCTGTTAGACAGTAGTGAAGATGTTTTACTGCTCAGTTCTTTGCATTTTCAATAACACATTCTGTACACCTATACGTTTGTGTTGTTTTGCCAGCAAATTATATTATCTGTGAAAGAGGTTATGTTCACTTCCTGGACTTTGTTTAGAAATGTAAGGTAGAAGTTGCTTCCGTCATAAAAGCTTTACACACAGGCACACATCAACTTTATATGATGTTCTTGAATGTTCCTAGGCATGTACCTGCATGTACATGCTGCTTTTTTTCTTGTTCAGGTTTGGTTTGGGTTCTAAGTAACAGCAGGGTTTGTTCTTGTGATTTTTCTTTTTTTAGAATACCAGTATTTTTAGGAAACAAACCCATTGGCACTTGCTTCCCTGTCATGCACAGATCACCCTTCTGTTTAATCCACTTCTATGTGTTTCATATTCTCATGTCTTTTATTGCCTGTAAAAAATACCAATATTATGACTTACGGTACTCTTTTCTAGCTCTTAAGACTTGTCCACTTTGTAACCTTTCTCGTTTGAGTAGGGTGTTAGGGCAAGAAATATCTATTGTGTTGAGGCTTCTGTAGCTCTCTTCTGCTTGACAGAACCTAACAGAGTAATTACTTCACTTTTAATTTAGTTGTAAGGCATTTTACATCTGTCTAACAGATTTTTATCCCAGAGCACTCAGAGTTTACACTTACTGAATTAGCAGAAAATCCGCCTTCCCTGGCCTCAGTGTTGAAAGGCACTGAGAATTCATTTAGCTGAATTAAATTCTGCAGTACCTGCTTTAGTAGTTGGGGTAAGAATGTGTTGCAGTTCACTAAATCTAGGTGAGGCAGGTTGTTTGCTAATAAATTCAGACGTTGGATAGAAAGAGCAATAGAGAAGGTTTAAGAAAGGGTTATGAATTTCAGTTCTAGAGTCTTACTCTTTGTTTCATTTTGCAAGGCAAAAGCTGCACTGTAATCTTGTCTGATGTGATTAACATGAAGAGCCAAGAAAACTTACCTGATTAGAATAACTAAATAATATTGCCAAGCTTGTATTCCCAGAAGGTAGGAAAAAAGGGGCCACATGAGTTTCAGAGTTATGGAAAACACTGAGAAAATGGATGTTAAAATGTGCTTTAGGCAGTTTGCTCAACAATACATCAGGGAAACTTCCAAGTCTACATAGCGATTACCCGATCGCTGAACATATTATTTAATTGTAGAACCACTTATATTCCATCTGTATTTCTTAGACCCAATCTTTCCAGATGTCTCAGACCAGTTTTATAGGCACCAGACACATTAGGGAACAAAAGGCTTTCCAATATATACTCATATTATCAAACATAGTTGCTAACTCTCACCAATATCAAATGTGCATCACATGTTAAATCCACGTTCCAATATTGAATCCTTTTGTCAGCAGTTTGTGACTTTCATAACTCACTTTAATTCTTCAGAGGTCTCGAATATTGTCAGTTTCTAGAGTTTAATAGTCAAAACTGTCAAGCACACAAAATATTTTCAAACAAAGTGATCTCTGAAGGGTTCAGTGTAATTATTTTTCACATGTTTTAATGAAAATGGCTTCACAGTTCTATGTTTCCTTTCCCTAACTGAGTCACTCTGAATCATGCTGTTGTGGGGGAGTCTGCCTGGGAATCCAGACTAGAATTACTTTTCAGCATGGGTTGGAGGATGGTGCCCAGAGGATGTCCCTTCCTCGAACTTTCTTAGATAAGAGAGGAATCCATGAGTTGTACTCACTGTACTTGAACCCAAACCCCGTTAGTGGGTTAAAGCATCCAGAGTGTTTCTCCATTTTCTGCTCCTTTTGTTTCAGAGCCATTTAGAAGTTTCTAAGTCAGAGTCTGCAGCCAGCAATGTCACAGCTAATTACTTTACCTGCAACTCATCATGAAGCAAAGTGTGTATTAGTGTTTTTTTCATTTTTGCTCTAAAGAATTTTTTGCATTTTGCTCTTCTACAACTGTTAAGAACTAGAATTGCTTGAACTTTATCTTGTAAACAGGTTTCCTCAGTCTCTCCATGCATGCAGAAAGAGCACATAATAGTTCACTATTTGTATGCAATTTGAAAGAGCCAAGATAAACCCCAAAGAAGGAAATACTGAAGGAATCATAAATAATATGTTGTTGTTTGCAAGGGGAGAAGGAATATGTTGGAATATGACACTGTATCAGTAAATGACATGAAACAGATGTAGATATTTATGGGAATAGTATACAGGAGGTTAAAACTTACTGAAATATCTGTTAAAGAAAAAGGCTGAAACACACACTAGGCTCCAGAATCTCCTGTGCAATCTTACTAAGCATCACATTCCATTTCCCAAATGTAGCTTTTCTGTGGATTAATACTGAATGTTCGTAGCTAAATTTCCTTGAGCCTTTGTTATTTTCTCTCTCTTTTGCCTCAGCATTGTGAAGTCACATATCTTCAGATAACTGATCACATGTGAATAGCAGGTGTTCACGATACCCTGGTTATCATATGGGAAGCAGTCTCTGCAATTCTCATATCATTGAGTTAATTTATGTTGCTCCATAAATCGTGAGTGAATCATGTACTTCCTCCCACAAGGAGTGTGTTTCACTATTTTGAATTCAGTATTTTCTTTTGACATTATATTGAATTATGCAGAAGTAAAACTTCTGCTTTAGTAACTGTGACAGGAGAGGGGAGAACTGATAGGAAAAAATCCACTTTAGTACAGTGGTGAGTGTCCCCGCCTCTAATGCGGGAGACTGGGGGTTTGATTCCCACCAGGGAGGCTGTGGTGCCATTTAAGAGTTGGACTCGATGATCCTTATGGGTCTCTTCCAACTCAGAAAATTCTGTGATTCTGTGAAAAGGGTTTATTGAAAGGGTGGATGGTTTGTCTTCAGTAACTAACTCTGTCTCAGCCCCTTACTAGTTGCTGGAATTCAATAAGTAGAGATTTAAGATAAAGTGATCTCTCGACTATTTGTGCTTCAACTTTCGCTGCCTCAGATGCTCACAGGACTTTTTCCCATGGTGTTTCCACATCTACACATGTGCAGTACCTCTGCTGCGCTGAGGGGTGGCACTCTCACATCCACCAGTCCCAGGTGCAGGAGTAGCAGTGGTGGCTATATGGACCTCCCCAAAATGCCGTCTCTCCTGCCGCACCAGGGGAAGGCATGGGACAACAGAAGCCTCCCCCGGCGTGGTGGTGGAGACACATCCCGCTACTGCCCCGTCCCAACACACAGTGCAGTGAGGGGCTGGGATTGTGCACAGGTTCCCTACTCTGGCTTGGCACAGGGTGTGGTGGGGACAGCATCCCCGGGTTTGCCATGGTGGCAGTGGGGCAAGCACTGTGTTCAGGGACAAGGCAGTGGCGGGGCGTGCTCAGAGGGTGGTGGTGAATGGTGCAACATCGGACTGGCGGCCAGTCACCAGTGGAGTCCCACAGGGGTCAGTGTTGGGCCCAGTACTGTTCAACATCTTTATTGATGACATGGACGAGGGAATTGAATCCATCATCAGCAAGTTTGCAGATGATACTAAGCTGGGGGCAGATGTTGAACAGCCGGAGGGTAGGAAGGCCCTCCAGAGGGACCTCGACAGGCTGGAGAGGTGGGCAGGCTCCAACAGTATGAGGTTTAACAAGACTAAGTGCCGGGTTCTTCACTTTGGCCACAACAACCCTATGCACCACTATCGGCTGGGGGAGGAGTGGCTCGAGACTAGTGAAGTGGAGAGAGACTTGGGTGTACTGATTGATAGGAAACTCAACATGAGCCAGCAGTGCGCCCAGGTGGCTAAGAAGGCCAATGGCATCCTGGCCTGCATTAGGAACAGTGTGGTCAGTAGGTCCAGGGAGGTTGTCCTTCCCCTGTACACAGCGCTGGTCAGACCTCATCTTGAGTACTGTGTGCAGTTCTGGGCTCCCCAGTTTAAGAGGGATGTTGAGCTGCTTGAGAGGGTCCAGAGAAGGGCAACGAGGATGGTGAATGGACTGGAGGGTAGGCCCTATGAGGAGCGACTACAGGAACTGGGACTGTTCAGTCTGGAAAAGAGGAGGCTCAGAGGGGACCTCATTGCTGTTTACAACTACCTGCGGGGAGGTTGCAGCCAGATGGGTGTGGACCTCTTCTTCCAGGCTGACGACACCAGAACGAGAGGGCACGGCCTCAAGCTACGCCAGGGGAGGTTCAATCTTAACATTAGGAAGCGGTTTTTCACAGAGAGAGTAATTGCATATTGGAATGGGCTGCCCAGGGAGGTGGTGGAGTCACCATCCCTGGAGGTGTTTAAGAGAAGACTGGACGAGGAGCTTAGTGACATGGTCTAGCCGGGAGGTGTAGGGCTGGATGACGTTGTGCCCCTTCCGTCTCGGAGTGGCCTGCTAGACTGTGAGGGATCTAGGTTGGTGTTATGCTCTGCGATGTGCTCTCGGTCTCTTTACGGGTGTTAGATGGTGAGTTGGACTAGATGATCCTTGTGGGTCCCTTCCAACTCATAATATTCTGTGATTCTGTGATTCTGTGTCTCCACCACCACTGCCATGCCAAGAGGAGGCTTGTGTTCCTCCATACCCTCCACCAGTGCAGCAGGGGGAAGTGGCGTTCTGCTGGGGTGCTCCATACAGCCACCGCTGCCACTCCCACAACCAGGACCAGCGGAGGTATCGTAGTCACCGCAGTTAAAGGGAAAAAAACTCCGACACCACCCACCACTGGGTGTTGCACAGTGTTGCAGACTTGAGGGTTCCTGAGTTCCAAGAGCACTGACTGCATGGACCTGCACCAACCCGAGCCTGAGGATGCTGAGGTCCTCCTTGATGGACTGCAGCCTCTTCTGGGACCATGGGACGAGCAGCTGCCAAGCTCCTACCCCTCCACAGTCCCAGGGCAAGCAGCTGGCAAGTCCCCGGGACCACAGGCCAAGCAGCCGCCGAGCTCCTGCCCCGCTGCAGTCCCAGGGCGAGCTTGGCACAGTGTTATAAAGCTTCCCCACAACAGCAGCGGTGCAAGCAGGAGTGGCAGGAGCAGCCCAGTGATGAAAGTAGCAGTGTGGCCGAAGGGAAACCCATGGGTTCTCTGACGGTCTCCCCAGTTGGAGAGGGCTCAGAAACAGTTCTCTTTGCTCCTCTGTGCTGTGAGAGGCCACAGGAGGAGGAATGCTCCCCAGTGCTGCAGGGGGTGGGGGAGATGGGTGTGGCTTATTTGCATATTCATGTGTTGCCTGTGTTCCTGGATCAGAGGGTTCACGACAGCTNGCAAGTCCCCGGGACCACAGGCCAAGCAGCCGCCGAGCTCCTGCCCCGCTGCAGTCCCAGGGCGAGCTTGGCACAGTGTTATAAAGCTTCCCCACAACAGCAGCGGTGCAAGCAGGAGTGGCAGGAGCAGCCCAGTGATGAAAGTGGCAGTGTGGCCGAAGGGAAACCCATGGGTTCTCTGACGGTCTCCCCAGTTGGAGAGGGCTCAGAAACAGTTCTCTTTGCTCCTCTGTGCTGTGAGAGGCCACAGGAGGAGGAATGCTCCCCAGTGCTGCAGGGGGTGGGGGAGATGGGTGTGGCTTATTTGCATATTCATGTGTTGCCTGTGTTCCTGGATCAGAGGGTTCACGACAGCTGTTAAGACCCTAATCCCTGCGGAACTGAAGTATTACTGTAATATGTTTTGATTTGGAACCAACATTGTGTGTTGTGAGCTATGTAGTTAAAATAACCAGCCTGGTGACATAGGGCAGTGAAGGTTTGGCAACTACAATGGCTTGAGAAGAGTCTTAGTGAATTCAGGCAGCCCATGATTGCACATAAATAAATAAAATATGGGCTTTGCTGCATTAGGTCCTAATTAAGGAATTTTAAAATTGTTCAGACTCATGCATATCAGCTCATTCTGTTTATTTTTTTGTTTCCAGTATTTTTGAATCTTATTGTCCTGATATCAAGCATGTGCAAGATGTGAATTAACTTTCATGCTGTATCTACTGCTTAAGAGATTTTAAATGTATTGCAAATGCAATCCAAACCAGACATGACTTTCTTCCCTTTACTTGTTTTTTTCTCAGAGATTGGCAGTCAGAAATTCCATAAATACAGCCAAGAGAAGACACTGAAGTGGTTAAAGAAAAAGGTATTGTGTTTCTCTTTTGCTTTCAAGATTGCTTTAGGTTTAAAATGCAAGTGCTTATTAGCTGGGCCATACCTGCATTTGAGCCATGTGGTGTTCCTCAGTTCAAGGTACATGGCCTGTCCAAGAAGGACGGAGATCACTGTAAAGTTGTCACACTTGGGAATGTGATCGGGTTTTAGAGATATTACAGGCTTGATACATTTATCTTTGTGACGGGTCTGGCCATGAAAGGGATTCCTGGAGTGTTGGGAGGCGGAAGAAGCAGCTGTCAGCTAATCGCTGTAGGCTTCGCATAAGGTGAGGGACCTGCCCTTTGTTTCATCCCATACACAGATGAGCTAGAGTAGAGCTTTGATTGTTGCAGCTTTAAATTCTGCCGTGCTTTGAAGCCATGGCTTTGTGCTACAAGTGTGTTTCCTGAAGTTTTGGCAGAGTTGCTCAAAATGGTCCTAGTTTGGTTGCTGTTGTTCTGATTCAGTCATGCTGTTCAAGAAGTCTGTACAGTATGCCAAAAATAAACTAGTTTTTAAGCTTGATAGGGTCTGTGTTTTGAGGTAAAGGAGATGAATTTCATTTTACTTACACACATGTGCCCCTAATATGATCCCACTTTGTAGGGAAAGATGATATGCATCACATGATATAAGAACACATAATAATTTAAATTAGTCAATACAAGCATAAAATCTGGTCTAGTATCTGCAGTGATGATGCATGGGGATACCTATTTTGCAATGATTATCTGAATATATACATTTGAACAGGTATACCAGAATGTGTTGTTGAAATACCCTCTTCTGACAGTTATCTCTCTGTCGGATCCAGTATAGCAGTGTCCTGTAAAGTCCTTAATCTTTGATTTCCGTCAGGACTACCTTTGCAGTCCATATGAGCTCAAGTGTTCTCTGATCTCTGAGCAGGTATACTTCTCACCTGTATAATCATGGCTGTTGCATCTGAGTAGCTGAGCTCATCTTAATGTGCTACAAAACTGGTGCTGTGTTGCCAAGGAAACATATTGAAAGACATGCAAGTTTCTTTGGGTTTTTTGAGCTCATATGCTAGTCATTACAAATATATATTAAATTTCACCGCAGTCCATAACTTGAGTGTTTTATATGCTTGAAACAAAATTACAAGAGCTTTGTCACTGCATTAACATGTGCATAACAATACTGATACAGACATTTCATTGCTTGGTTTTCTGTAGGTTAATCGAACAGTGAAAGCACTTAAAAGCAACAACATATCAGTAGGTGAAAGGGTACTTGCAAGTACATTTATCAACAGTAAACAGATCACAGATACTAAAGAAGGTAAGCAAACTAAACATTTTAATGAATTCCATTTTGTGAAGTTGCATAACTGGAGATAAAACACATAATTAGAAAGAAATATGTAGAATGTATTGAAATTGGCCTTTGCAGCAAATTTATGCCTTGTACAGAAAATTCCATACGTGTCATGACTGTGTGCCTTGGCTTTTCCAAGTTCTTCAGTATCTTCATCAGATGGCATTGTAATTAACAGTAGGTCTCAGTTGAGATCTCTTAACTTCTCTGTAGTTCAAGAAGAAATCATTTTTCCCAGCGAAATAGACGCTGAAGTGCTTTGCTGAACTGAGACAATAGGACACAAATGTATAATGTATAAGAATATCCCCCCAGTAAGTGTCTTTGTATTAGAACATGCTTATTTTTATTATTATTTTTATTCAGATGCGTAGAATGGTAGCATTCATAGAATTCTTGAAAAACGTGAAGGGATCTTCGCAAGTCATAGTGACAGAGAAAAAGCTCTTGGAACAAACATTACTTCATCTCACAAATGTATAGGATGGACAAATGCGTAATTATTAAGAGCAAAACTCTAATAATATATGTATTAAATTGCTCTGAAATTTACAATCCTGTTACCAAAAAGTCTGGTGTGATCCTGTTTGCTTGTATTCACCATTTTGCTGGGGAGGGCAATGTCCTGAATGCTGCTGGGATTTGAAGTTCTGTAGAGAAACCTGAACATGGACTTGGAATAAATTCATCAAATGCTAATGAAAATTAAGAAAAATTTAGAGCATGATGAACAAAAGCAGATTTTTTCTTACTTTGTAAGACATTTAGAAGTCTTCATGCTGTTGAAAATTAAGAGGAAACAAAGCAGCTTGCTGACAAAGTGGAAAATGAGCTACCAAGTAATGATATCAAAGGAAACAACATAAATGAGATTTAAGAGGCAACTAGACAGCTTTATAGAACAGAGATTGTAATATATGGCTCTTAAAAAGAGACAAAGCTGCAAAACTTGTGGCTGTAACTTTACAGTAACTTTTCATCCTTTTCCCCACTCACATTTTTGTAAAGAAAGGGAAAAGTGTCCTGACAGCAACCATCTTGACTATGCTTAAATACTTTTTCTCTGAAATTTATAATAAAATAGTTCATCTGCAGTGGTTTTTCAACCTTGGTCCTTACATAAAGTGACATGGATATAATAGTCTTTTTAAAAGCCTTGTTTTTTCGTATTTAAGAGAGCTGCCATATTAAAATATGGAACACTGGGGTTTAAACTAGGTAAAGTTTTGGAGGTAGTCACACTGTATATGGCAAGGTGAATGGAAGTCAAATGGACATTACTTAACACTTATTTCTAGTAAGACTTATTTTCTTGTCCAATACTTTCACCACTGTGACAGTGGAATTGATTTCTGAAGAGGATTGCTTTCATAGGAGTATTCTGAAATTTCAGAATCTTATAAATAGATGGAGATATATAGTTAGCATCTGCAGATATTGCAGAGCAAAAATATGGGAGAATATAATGAATGGAAATAGTGAAGTAGGGGAGGTTTAACATGAGATCTGAATATTTCATTCAGAAGTCAAAGAAGGGAGGTGTGCAAATATTTGACAGAAGGTTAACAACAGAGCTAGGCTAAGGTGAGAACACAGACTCTCTAGAAGGCAAACAGTTGTATTTCAAATTGGTAAAGGAAGTCAATGAAGACTGCTTCAAGGAAGAAATGCAAAGAGAGTGGATTTTGTACTTAGTACGAAATAATGACAGTTGACTTGGACTCACCATTCAGTGTCATAATGCAAAGAGTGACATGATAGGAATATTTTTTGGAAACAATAAATTGGACATACTGAGTGCTGAAGTGAAACTCTCTTGGGTTGGAATTATTTCTTATTCTTGCCTGACCCTAAAGTGGGCTTGAGAGTGACAAGTTCTTGATGACTCTAGGGGGTGGAGGAAGAAGAAGTGCAGATAGGCTATATTAAAAATTTCTTGTCAGTATGGTTGAAATGCATATGCTGGTTGTAGTTTGTTAATGCTTTCTGTTTCAATGCCAGTTTCCACTGGCTTTTTAGATTAAAAAAAAAAAAAAAAAAAGGAGGAAACTTATCTCTGGCAGTAATTTTTTTCCATCCTGAGGCTGGTATACCATGTGCTTCTGAACTCTCTATGTGTGTAGGCATATGAGCAGATAAAGATGACCTGTTGTAGTTGGAATTCAGAGACAAGATTTTAACTTAATGTCCATCTGGCAAGTGCTTCCTGTGCATGGGTGCAGTTACTCCCTAGCAACATCAATTACAGCAAGTTTTAAAAATCCAGCCCATGATCAGTAGGTGCTTGTGTAGAACATGACCGGAAAAGATCTGGTTTAGGACATCATGTTATGAAAAGGTCCCTTTTTTTCCCAGTCTCTCGGAAAAACATTTATAGCAGGAGTGCCCTGTACTGAAAACAGCTTCTAGTAGTTCATATTTCCACAGATAATTATCCTGTCTTGCCAGTGATGTTTAGATAGGCCTTGGCATTTTCTATAAAGTACTGAAAATTAAGTACAAGGCTTTGAAATAGACTCATTGTCTCATCTAATTGTTTTCAGTTGAAGCCAAAAAATGTTCTTTAGTACTGAAGCCCTTGCCAAATAATTGTAAGATCCAGATGCTTTAAAATTAATGATTGCATGTTCTGTTGAGTCAGCTTTTTACTTTTGCAGGTTTTTAAAATTTAATTTCTTTGGAAAAGTACAGGATATCTAGTATTCTCAGAAAGTGAACAGCTTTTATAAAGTCCATACTGCAGATATTAATAACATGTGCTGACACAGTGAGTGTAGTAAGTGTTTACTTTTTACATAAACCTACAAGTGTCGTATAACATAAACGACTCAACACAGAGAAGCATCACAGTGTATCCATTAGAAGTCTCTTCCTATTAATTCAGCATTATGCTTTATGGTAGCACATGCAACATGACTAAAGCAACCTGATCATATAACATGAATGTTGTTTTTCTTCTCCTTCCCACTCCCTGCCCTGTTCCTGAAGACTATGTACGGTATGCCCATGGCTTGATATCAGAATATATTTCTGAAGATCTGAGTAAAGAGTTGTTAAAGTACTTAGGGTAAGTATTGTTCCAGCTAGGTAACAATTTTACATGGCATGCATTAATGTCCTTTTGATCATTTTTGTTGAATACTGAGATTTGTTCATCAAGGTTGCAGTGAATAACACAATGAGATTATATTTACCACACTTTAAATGTGACTTTTCAAATGAAGATTATTACTTTCTGTTTTTCCTAGGATGTTGGGGTCCATGGGCTAGGGAAGAGATGTAATACTTAAGTCGAATATGTCTGTTATCATAGTTACTTTGTGGAACTCTGAATAATGTATCCTATTTTAAAGAGTTAAAGCAGCTTGTTCAGAATTATCAAGCACAAGCAGCAGAGCCAGGAGTAGCATCCTCATCCCCAATCCTTTTTCCCTTTCTCTGCTACTCATTCAGTGCTGCTGGGGTTTGACTTCGCTTACCTAACCTGTATTAGTTTATGTTTAAATCTGGGAGGTGAGATAGCATCCTCATCCTAGTGTTCCCTGCCATTTATTCCTGCCAGCAGGAGCATCACTGGGACCCTGCACCTACTCCTTAGTTCAGTTTTGTTCCTTGGGTTTTGTTATTGTGGCTCATGGAAAAGTGTGCAGTTTAGAGCTTGAAGCCCCATAGCTGAACAGTTTCATAAATCAGAAATACAGTGGTCATGAGCTGCTTTTTTGCAAGCATTTGCTGTGTATGAGCAGCTGATAACCAAAGCACCCTTTGTGAAGAAGGAATTACAGATTTTAGGTTGTGCAATCCATCTCTTAATTTATAATTTAAAGTATTTTGTTCTGCAGGCTCCCAGAACTTAGAAGCCCAGCACCAGAGCCACCACTGAAGGTAGGAGAACATTAGCATATGGATAGATACATTGGGTTGGAAGTTTAATTTCTCTGAATTATTATTAAAACCAGATCCGGCCAAGTACTGGGTACAATACCATAAGTAAGTTGGCCTTGTGGAAACCAGTCTAAAACAACACAAAAAATCTACCAGGTAACTCATATTTTTTAATAAGGAGTATTTTGGTTGATTTTCCTGTTTAAAAAAGAGGAGGGAAAGAGAGACATATTTTATGGTTTTGGTCAGGAGTTTTTTCATACATGTTTTACTTATTTAATTTTATTGAGGTTGATGGGACAATATGACCTCATAGGTTTTCTTTCATATATAATTTATGAGGACCCTGGAAAGGACCTCCTGGGTCATGGGTTCCCAGACAGCCATGTTGGATAATCTTTCACACACTGACCATTCTTCACTATAAGTCTCATTAGGATTTTTTATTTCCATTACTTCTCTTGGAAGACTGTTCTGTAACCTCATTCCTCTGATCCTCAGAAACCTTTCTGTAAATTCCACCTTGAATTTATTCATAGCCAGTTTATTCCCCTTTGCTTTTGTGCTACCTTTATCTTTTTTTTTTTTTAGTTGAAATGGCTCTTTTCCCTCCTTCACATTAGTTGTCCCAATGTATAAGGGGGAAACATATCCTTTGTGTTTTCATTTTGTGAAGCTGACATTTTTGTATAAGATGGGTTCTCCATTCCCTTGTCACTGCAGAAATATTTCTTTACACCTATTCCAAGATCAATTCAATTGCTTCAAAACAGGTGACCAGAATAATATACAATTATTTCTGATAAAATCTTTATTCATACAGTGTGATGGTGCTCTTCCTTTCTTGTCTTAACCAGAAGTTAAGTCCCATTACAGATTAGAATCGTTTGCCTCTACCGATGCGTGATGTACCAGATAGCTCTTAGTCATGCTCTGAACAGTTAAGACACACAGTTAGTTTTTTTTCTCTGCTGCTGTTTTTACTTGATCAGCATTCAGATTTACAAGAAATTCATGGAGTTAGCTGCTGCACACATGACCTTTTACTTCTTTGATGTATTTAAGCTGTTTTTAATACTTCCAGTCTTGAAGGTTCCCCAGTTTTTTCTTCACAGTGTTAAAAGCTCTTTAGGTATTATTCATGATGCTATTCAGCAGTATACATCCAGCAAATGTTAGCATTGTTATTTTTAATCAGCAACTAATGAACATTTTTAATAGACATTGTTTATAGCAGTCCACTAGTAATTTCTGTCTGATTCAATGACATCCCTTTCTGCATTATTTGCCTTTGTTGCCCTTTTATGTATTTTCTTACCTACTTTGACATTCTTATGCAGTGTTTATTTTCCATAATTTTAGTTGCTTGAGTGGCACCCTGTCAAGGCCTCTGGCAATCCTTCGCATTTTTAGTCACTGGAAGATGTGTTATAAAATAAAGATAAGGTAGTAGGCGTTACCTGTGCTAAAGTTTGCAGGCTGAGGTGTGCTGTGGTTGTTCAGCCTGGAGAAGAGAAGGCTCTGAGGAGACCTTATAGCACCTTCCAGTACCTACAAGAGAGAGACTTTTCACAAAGATGTGTAATGATAGGACAAGGACGAATGGACTCAAGCTGAAAGAGGGTAGATTTACATTAGGTGTTAGGAAGAAATTCTTTCCTGTGAGGGTGGTGAGGCACTGAACCAAGTTGCCCAGATTGGTTGTGAACTCCCCAACCCTGGCAGTGTTCAGGGCCAGGCTGGATTTGGCTCTGAGTAACCTGGTGTAGTTAAAGGTGTCCCTGCCAATGGCAGCAGGGATTGGAACTGGAAGATCTTTACGGTTCTGTCCAACCCAAACCATTCTATGATTCTGTGGTTCATTTATTCCTTATCTTAAATTATTCTTCCTTCTTTCACTTTTTCCCCACTTTTTCCCCTACTATCACTTTTTCTCCCTCCTTACATATAGATGGGTCTTGAGCTATTCTGCAGCAATATGGTCCCTACCTGATGGAACACTTGCCAGTTTTGCCGCTGGTCTTGGGATTTCTGAAGGAGTCTCCCAATGGAATCAGCATATTGAGTTTTACTTCTATCTGGAATAAAGTGATTTCTGTTCTTTTTTCTGCCCTGATGTTTAACTTCTTAATCTTTATTGAAAACGATTTACTGAGACAAAGGATTTCTTCCATTTTGGGTCCACACATAAATTAATATTAATCAAATCCTTCTAGCATAGCAGCTTCACTTTTTCTTTTTTCATGTGGCTAAACAACCTTGTACTGTTTATTTTAATTTCCTTTCCAAGGTCTAACTCAGCATGACTTTTTGGCAACTCTCACTTAATCCCAGTATTACCTGACCCCTAAAACAACTTTTTTTTTTTGCATTCTTTTTTTTCCCCATTCATTGTAGAATTCTGCTTACACCTAGTATCAGCTGGATTTTTTGAAGGAGGGGTGGAGGGTGGCTAAGCATGTTTGCATCTGTGTGAGCAGGGAGGTGCATTCATAGTGTTTAGTCTGGGAAGTTCTTTCCTTCAAGATTTTTCACCTCGTTAGAAGTAAAAGATACAAAATCACTCCTAGCTTTTTCTTTACATTCCAAGTGTACTCCTCACACATCAAGTCCCTTTGTTTTGTATTAGGCAAGTAAGGCATATGGTTTCAAAGTTTACCCCTCTAGAACCAAGAACCCCACTTTCGATTTTCCTTTTCTATTTAATCTAAACTGAGGCAACCTATGTCTGCTGGAACTATGTTACTTACAACACTGACCTTTCCTGCAATGTCCCTGCTACTTACCGAAACAAAGTCTAAAATAAACCTCATTTCTGGCTGGTTCAGTGGCTGTTCTGTTAAACGGCATGTCTGCTAGCACATACAGGAATAATTGAGCCCTACTGTTATTAATAGCATTTGTTCTTCAGTGTATATCCATAGATATGTTATTTCCATGTGGCTGGACAGTTGTTCTGGCTGCACAGTTACTTGGTCCTTTGATTCAGTTAAGAATTATCTTTATGCATTGTAAGAAGGAGCCAACTGATACTCATTAGCTATATAAGCACGTTACAACAACTGCGTTAAACTGCATGTGATGTACATTCCATATTATGTACGAATAGCTTTTATACTACTGGGATAGTTCTGAGAATCTGTTTTTAAAAATAGTCTTATTTCAGGAGTTTGGTTACAGAGGAAATGAGGCTTAGAACTCCTCAGTTGTTGGGCAGTGAAATCTTGCTGAGGCTCTGATTAATTTCCAGAGCAGTGACCAGGTTGTGTATAATGTTTCTGTGTTAAAGTCTTTGCAACTTCAAAGATTAAAACATTCCTTTATTTTGCAACCTCAGAGGAGCAAGGTAGGCTTGTACACTGAAACATTAGTTTCATCATTCAACATCAGACCATTTTTATTCACTTGCATTGACATTTCTCTTCATGAGAGCAAGGTGTATTGACAGACAGTGCATGATTATTGCAAAATAAGAAGGTTCTAACATGTATTTCCTATTTTAGTAAAGTAACTGCATGCTTAGAAATTTTATTAAACTCTGAAGGGAGGAGAGATTTAGAAACCTCAGTGATTAGCAAAAATGTGACAACACATTCTCTCGTAAAACAAGAGCAATCTGGGTACAGTCTGGACATTGTGATTTAATGATTAAATCAAAATTGCATATTCTTTGTATTAATTGTAAGTCATTGATCTTGTGTTGTAATCGTCATACTGTCCAGTCTGTCTACACAGGGAGTCTGGCCACTGGCTGATGATGAGAGACATTTACAAAGAACATGTAGGCTTTGCTACAACTAAACAGCCAATGTTTTGCTGAAATGCAAACATTTTTGTTGTAAGTTTTAAAAACTTGTTTATCAGATTCCAAAAGGAGGAGAAGAGTACTTATTCATTAGATTGTCATTTGAAAATGTAATCACAGCACAGTAAACAGCCTCCTACTGAGGCTGATCCAGATTCCATTGAAATCAAAAGAAAAGGCTGCAGTTGGATCTGGTTCTAAGAGCTGAGAAATCTAAGCTGCAGACCTGGCTTCTTTGCCAAAGAGAGAGAGGGAGGAGGAGAGAGAGATATCACAAGTACCATAAACAAAATTAATAAAACAGGATCTTAAAATGTGTGGTACCATCCAAGTTGCTTGCAAAATCACTCTCTTTGGCACAAAACCTAGGAAGGCCACAGTCTAGATTTCACAGGATATTAAGGACAGGGTAGTAATATCAGATATATAATAATAATAAAAATACAGTATTGTAAAATGCTATATACTTTTTTTTTTCCCTTTTGGAAACATACCAGAAAGTTTTCACCTTTAAACTAAACACATGCTCACAGTTTATGGAAAGAAATATTCATTTTTATGGCCTAATCATGTGAAGTGCCGAGAACCGTTCACTTGCATTATTTCTGAAGTTAGAAGGCACACAGCACGTGCAGAATCCAACTTCTTAATATATTGTTGGATTCAAGTGATGAAGCAGTTAGCGGAGCTATGTCAGTGTTTCACTGTTGCCAAACTGTAGAAACTAATTAATTCTAAAGGCCGTGAACAAAGAGATAATAGGACTAGATGTTGATCCACTTGTGTTGGCAGATAGCAATAACACTGGAGTTGCTGCCGAGTTCCCTGAGATCATGGGGACCAGAGTCTGGGTTCCTTGACTGTTAGGCACTAACTTTCAACAGCTGCTCCATAAAGTTCTCTAAATAGATTCTGACACCAAAGTCACAATCATGACTGATTTCTAAAAGTCATCCTTCAGAAGGCTAGGAAGAAAATGCTTCCCATGACACTGAATGATCTCTTCTGAATGCTGTAGAGACACTACATATTCACATGTCAAGAAAATGATTGCAGAGAGAAATCTTCGACTCTTGCTACAGATTCTTCAGTTGATTGCCAGTCCTGTTTTGGTGCTATGGTTACATTATAAAGCCAAAGCTTTGAACTTCCATGTCTGTACATCGTAAAAGCGGTTGACAGAGCAACTTCCTCACTCTTAACATTTCAGAAAAGGAAATTGTCAGATGTCCCTGTGGAACCAGACGAAGACTATACTAAACTTAACAGCAACAATCTGAAAACCAAAAAGGTGAGCAAGCTTTGTATTCATGCATGTTTTGCTATAGCATAGGTTAATATCCAATATTAGCACAGTGTGCTTAACTTTCTCCTCCAAAGCACATTACAAAAACAAATACAAAATTATCTGATGTCTGTATCTTATATCTCCTTGAACTTTTCATTCAAGTTTAATTTGATTTTGACAGTTTTAATGTCCTATTCTGAACTCTTCCATACTGTTACTGCTTGGCTGTATTTGACTTGGTGAGCATTCCAGTCAACCTCACAGACTTAAACAGATGTGTTGAGGTGCTCAGCTAATGTTTGCAAAGCTCATTAGATGAAAAATCCCATGGCTTAGTGATAGCAACTGTTAAATTTCAATTACTTGAAAAAGAAACAAAGATGGCAGCATTTACTTAAATCCCAAGAGATGCTAACACAGGCTTTATTTTCACCTAGAAATACTGCTTGTGCACTTACTTGACTTAATGAAGTTAAATCAACACAGAACTTACTGGTTGCCAGCTCCAGCACAAGTTTCGAGGCCAATTCAAATCTGAGTCCAGCGGTGCCTGCCACTGTACTACTCCTAGGAGAGCAACAGAGATGTGAAAAGAAATAGATCTTGTCTGTGTGTGCCAAAGTTTGAGGCTTGTACCGGCTTATTTCTCTGAACATTGAAAGAAAATTAATCTTCCTTCAATCCATTGGGAACCAAAAAGGCCCACTGTGCTGTTCTTGTGACCTTCAGACTTATGCTGACTACTCATTATCCCTTTGCAAAGAGAAGCAGCTGGTGACAGATGCATTCCTTTCTCCCCCCAGATCCCTCAAATTTTTTATATTCAGTGCACATTCTAGTTTTGAAGTAAGAGGATTGCCACCTAAGTGAAGGTGATAAATAGTTTAAAATATTCATGTTTCCCTCTTCCTCCATTGAACTTAACATAAAGATAGAAACAAACTGAGGAGAAATAATTCACTAACATTAAATGTGAATTAGTTCTGAAATAGTGAAGCACATTGACGAGAGAATCTGGAAAAGATAACTCTTGGACTCAGTATTGTGTACTACTCTTTTTCAAATACTTTGGCAGTGCTTTGTTTTTAGAGTAAAACAGACAATCATACTGTTGCTGCGTATCTCCATCTTATCCATAACTGTTTAGCTGATCCCAAGTTTTGTGATTGTGAAGTCCTGCAGACTGAGGAATATGATAAAGAAAGGTCAGCACAAAGTTTTCTTAATAGGGAAAGCAGCTAGAGATTTAAAACACAATGTTTTAAAATATAAGACAGAAAGGAGGTCAGCTCTATAAAATGTTGCTCATAAAATGTGTTTTAGGTGTAGAAGTCCGGGAAATTGTCCCAGTGGCCTAAAAAGTGCTTTGCAAATGCTAGTTCCCTTCTTCATTCTTAGTTCCTCCATCTCTTTTTCCTTTATTTCACTGTGTATAGAGTCTTTGATAGTAAATCAGAGTGAATTATTCATCATCTGTAATGCAAGTCTGTAATTCAGCCTGCTGACAGCATAATCATGAGATTGAATCGGAGGGTACAGTATGCATCTGTTATATTGCATGCATTATTCCTCTTAATGTACACTCAGGGATTATCCCAAAGTAAACATTTGATTTGGGATACCACATTCTGCAGAAAGGAAAGATTTTTCACTTCCCTGTCCTTGTAATTGATTTTCTGTCTTTGTCTGAGGTTAAGTAATTCATGACAAGTGTTTTTCAGTTTGAATAATCTTGAATTTGTTTTTAAAGGTTTTTTTCCTACCATTCAAAGCCTGCATGTCATTATCTTGACTGCTGTATACTAAAAAAGCAATTCAACTTCTTGCTTGACTTCTGTATTTAGGAGTTTGTGGCATATATTCCCTCCCTGTGGAGATGCTGTGTAACTGTTTCTGTTTATCGTTTCACCAACAGGCAAACACCAAGATGTCTGCAGCACAGAAGGCTCTGGCCAAAGTTGATAAGAGTGGAATGAAATCCATTTCTACCTTCTTCGGCTCCAAACCTAAAGCATCAAAATAAAGACTTGTTCTTGAAAGAGTTTTATACAGTGGTTATTTTTACTTAACATAAAAATAACCCGGGGCTTTTTCTTAGTATAGTGTGTGTGAGGCAAGTCTGGGTACATGGGGAAGTGTGATGAAGAGGCCTGTGGGGTCTGTGAAGCAGCATGGCACAGAGCTGTTGTGCTTCAGTGGGGCAAGGCAGTACCATGCAGATATTCCAGCCTGGGTCAGAAAGACGGCCTAGCTGCTTTAACATAGTGGTGGGAGCTGAGAAGCAAGGTTAGCGTGGTACCATACTGTACTGCTGCTTTTTCTAGAGCAAGCCCAGTCAAGCCACCACAGCGTTTTCTCCATTACACTTCATACTGGGCTGAAATCATGCCCTACTTTGACAAGCTTTTTTCATTCATAAGGATCATTATTTTTTTTTAACTTTCTGAAGTTTTTTACCCAGTATTGTACCAGAGTAGGGTGGCATCATTGCATTTTTATTTTGACACAAATCTGAGTGCTGATGTAAGAATTGTCATTGGTGGCAATTTATCGAGGCAATGATGTTGTCTGTATTGGGATTTGGGGTTTTTATCAATATGCTAGAAGTGAATTGCAATAAATGTCAATGTTCATGTAATGCAATAAAGTGCTTTGTGTAACAAACTTGTGCTTGTTATATTTACTGTATGTTTCAAGAGTTAGGTTATGTTTCAGGGCATTTCTTAAGGGGTTTTGGTATTTTCCTGTTGTATAAATTTTCATCCTTAAAGAGTTACAGCATCGCTTTGGCTTACATGATAAATCTCTTAGCACATAGCAATATAGGGTTATTTTTATGTTTAGTTCCAAAGTCAGGAGGTCCTTATGAAAATAATTAGGGAAAGATTGATTTAAGGGGGAAAATGGGTGGGTTTTTTAACAAGCTATTTGGAGCTGGACTCAAAAACTTAGATATGAGTGTCTTAGATAAGGTTTAGTTTTATGAAGTTTTGCACAAGGTAGGACTGTTACTTAAAATGCACTACCCACTCTTCTCTGTGTTCTTTCTTCATTATAGAGTATTCATGTATGTTTAGAGGGATAGCTGGTGTTGCAGTTCTCCTGATTCACAAAATTGAAGGAGAAATGGAGTTGCTGGGATCATTCATACAGTTCTAGGCAGTTCTGCACAACACTCCATTTCATGTACCAGTTGTTGTACTGAGCCATTACTGTGGATCAACTACAATGTGTGTTTTTGAAAGATGCTCTTAATATGCATCGTTTGTTGCTACTTAGCTCAGTAGAGAGTCTGCCTGTATCCATCAATAATGTGAGTTTCAGGGAATCTAGGGCTTTCTCTGTTTTGAGCAACTTACACCATTTTTCCACTTCAAACTTGCTGCCTTTTGCAACCCTTGGATGACAGTGGTGGCTGATAGGTTAAAGAGCTCTGGGCATTCTCTCTCAGCCAGAAATGAGTGAGAAACCTTGATGTGTGTTTTGCAGTTGTTGGGGTTTGTATTCCTTTTAAGCTGGTGGGTTTTTTTCAAGTTTCGGATGTTGTTTGTAAATGGAGAAGTCAGTATGGTTGGCATTCCAGATAGAGGAAAACACAGCTGGGTCTCCTGTACCACGGTACCATGGTGTTGTTCGTGTCCTGTGAAGCCCTGCTTCCGTGCTGCGTGGCAGCTCATTAACATGAAAATTTGCACCACACCTTCACACAGTCCGGCACTGTTTCGGCACTGTGTTGCTGTGTATTGGTTGCTGCAGTGGCCGTGGCGGCGGGGGAGGCTGAAGCGGCGGAGGTGCCACCATGCCGGGGCGAAGTGGCAGAGCCGCCGCCACTGCCATGCCGGAGTAGGGGGAACCGGCGTTGATGCTGCCCCCGCCACGGCTGGGCAGGTTGATTTTCATATTCATGACTGCCTAATTAAATACTCATGCGTGCCAGGTCACGCATGCGCAGTTGTGAAAAGTAGCCTCCTTAATCGCTGAAAAATCATGCTGCTGAGATATGAATCCGCAATATGGGGGGCGCGAAGTGCAAGAGGGCCGACTGTAGTTGGAAATCTATGGAATTACTACCTCTGATAATAACTAGTGTTTGGTGGGCAGCTGAGCAAATGAGTAATTGCAACCGTGAACTAATAGGATTAAATTGTGGAAAACATTCAGCTTAGCCCAGCAGTTTCTTTGACAGTCAAAGAAACCCCTCAACATTACTCAAAAATGCCAAATAATGCTATGAGAATGTTAATGAGCAAGTTTTGTGCATTGAGCAACACGTAAGGGAGTGTTTTGGTAGAAGAAAGGAGTTGTGTATCTGTTCATGGAAAGACAATTCCAAGCACTGCTGAGAAAGCAGACAAGCATGGGATGGGTGTTTGATTGGAAAACCAAGAATGGGAGAAAGTTACATTAGAAACAGGAACTGTGAGATAGAACATACATGGCAGAAGCTCTTCCAGATATTTAAATCTGCTGTTTATGGGGGGCTTGATTTTCAATAGTTCAAAAGTTTTGTGAAATAAATTTTGGAAATGCGTCTTTTCATTGACTGAACTTTTCAAGAACCTTGTAAGAAAGCAACCCAGTTTCTCTGGTCAGAATTTGGGATGGAACAAGGACAAATCTGATACAGATGAGAGGCCTTTGTGCTGACTTTTGATCTGGACTGCAAGTTTCTGTATTTTCTTGCTTTCACATCTGCTGCCACACTCAAGGACTAAGTCTTGAGTTCTTCCTCTGTGCATAGATGCATTGTGCTTTAGTGTGTCACATCTTGACTTTAGCTGTCAGCTATGCTGTAACTTACAATAATCGTTTTATGAGTGACTGTGCTTTTGGTTGAACAGGAATTTGTGCACAACAAAAAAAGCCGTTTCCAAAAGCCATTAGAACTTTCACATGAAAACAAAAACTCTTTTCCCTTCAGGAAAGCATGAAATACATTTAGTAACTTTGAAACTTCCTCAACATGTAGCTGTAAGAAGTTATGAAGAGCATATGGTGCCAAGTACATAAAACAATATTTCCTACCACAATGCGAATTTAAATATAGTTACTCTGCCTGGCTAGCAGTAGCAGAGGTCATAATGAAGTGCTGCTCTGCTATTTCTTCTTGGTTAGCATAGTATGAAACAATATGCCAGCACCATTATAAAAATGTGGTCTTTATTTCTTTTTCTGGGTTAACATGACATCTCTACATGTTCATGTAAATATCTGGTGAGTTGTGATGCTTTTATAGCTTATTTGGAATTAAGCAGCTCTTCCATTTTCACTTTTTTAACCTTCACATAGCAAATGGATTTACTTTGTTGGGCATGGAGAACTTCATATGGAAATATGAGCACTGATGACTTAGGGATATGTGAAGGTCGAACTGGCACATCATTTTCAGTCTTAAGTAATAAACTTAGTTCTATTTGTAGAAGTGACAATTGGTGATTTGAACATTTTCAGTGCAAAAGGCAGCATAGTTGGCAGAATTTGCATTCAGATATGAAATCTGGAAGAGTTCAGTGATGCTTGTTTTCAGGTCTTCAGTTGCATCTGACTATGTTTATTAGAGGAAAATTAAATGCATGGATGCTTATTTGAATAGAGTAATTGTTTGAGAGTAATGTTTGACCAGGGTTTTCTCTTTTCTTTGTAGATGCCTGCGAAAAGACATGCAAAGAAGAAATGAAAGGAGCATAAGGAGACTCTCTAATATTATTTTAACTTGCCATAATCTCAAAGCTGCTTTTAAAGGCTTTTTTTACGCACTTTCTGAAAAATAAATGCTTGAAGTTTGACATGCCCTGTTCCAAGAAAAAGCAAATCTCAGCAGATTAACATTGTTAAATATGCGGTGTGTTACATACACGGCTTCAAATTTTATAGCTTATACACTATTGGTCTATCTGGCCCTTCCAGGAAAGCACTTACGAGCATGCCTAATGTTAAGCACATGAGAAGTGATCTTAAAGTCAGCAGTGTTGTTCATGTGGGTAAGTGCTTTGCTGGATCAGCGCCTAAAGTCTTGTTAGGTGCTGAGCATCCTGATCCATATCCAGGAAAGCACTTACATCCATGCTTATCTTGAAGTGGAAGAACCAGTCTAATATCTGTGCATTAGTGTTCACCGTAAAATCTGTCTTGGCACGATGACTCGTGCCTAAAATTAAGCACGTGCCTAAGTATTTTGCAAAGTCAGACCAACTTCATCCTTGAGCAAGTCTTAAATATTTGATTTTCTGAATTTTCCTCTTTTTTTGGTACTCAACTTTAATAGAATGTATGGTTTCAGTGGCCATAATCACAAGTTTCAGAAGCTGTATAGGAAAATATGTTGTATGCAATTTTCTTTCTTTTTCAAAGTCTATCCAAATTCAGCAAAGTGGCATTTTTTTGACTAGAAGTCCAAGGATCAGGCGCACAATCAACCAAAATGAAAAAAAAGTTACCTCTACTTTTTTAGGACATTTGCACTTTTTAAAGTAATTTAATTGAGTTTGGACAAAATCATTTACATTACATTGACATGATTTTGTCCAAAGAAGGTGTCACCTAGCACAGGTTGTGCAGACAGTCTGACTCTTGAGTGCTCAAGCTTCAAGTACGTTGTGTGTTCAGAAGAGTAGATGGAGAAGCTGTATTTTTTATTTCACTTATTTTATTCTAAGGGATTAAAACCTTATAAATGTGTATAAAATAATGTACATTTTCTATTGGGAACTAAATGTAAACCTATGTAATCCTTCAGATTAAAAAAAGACCTAATTAGAATTTTTTTAGTCATGTAAGAGATACTTTCTGTGGAGCAAGCTTCAACCAAAACATCAACCTGAGTCTACATAAAACATGCAGAAAACAGATGCTAATGAGGTCTTTAAGTGTTCTGTGTCAGAAGCACTGATGTTTTTAACTTAAATACCTGTTTATCAGACTGCCATTAATATCCCAACTCTTTCCTAGAAATGTTTTCAATAATTGACAGTATTTTGAACATGACTGCTTTTGTAAATTCTGTGACCCCAGTTCTCAGACACCTACAGCAAATGACAAAAATGTTCTGTAAAACTTGACGTTTTTAAGCATTCTAGATAAGCAGTAAACAAACAGTTTACACCTGCTCTGGCAAATTCTGCCTAACTTGAAGTGAAGGAAAGCTCCAGGAACAATTTATTATGACATTGCTGAAAACTAAATTCTAAGAGAGAGGCAAGAGCTTATTCAGCTTTCTTTTTGATTGATTCTGATCAACTCTTTCAAAATATGAAAAACCTGAACTTTTAACTATTTAGAAATCATATATGAAAGGAAATGCAATCTGAATGCCTGGCATTTTAGAAATTTGCACTGAATTATTTTTGTTACTCTTACGCTTGTCTGGTTAAGCAATGTGCACTTCTCCTTTTCAAGGAAAAATACCTTTATTTTAATGTTGTTTCTTAGGCAGTACTACAAGAATATTTTATGGGTCCAAGATGAAATTTCTATTTTTGCAGCTTACATTAAATAACAATTGATGTACGAATCAGGTGATATATTTCAGTAAAATGTGGTTCCATTTTATTTTTTGTAAGATTTTATTTTTAATTCATGTACAAAAAAGAAATAAATGCCTTTGGAATATTTTGTTGATTATTACTTCATTAACAGCACAGAGAAATGCAAAGAAAAGTGCAGTGCGTTCAGGCTGCTAATATTGTTAGCCTCCTCAAGGGAGTCAGTAATTCTTAGACTGAGTTAAATGAAGTAATGAATCCTAAGATAGATACAAATATTTAAGTTAATTAAGACAGATTCAGTTAAGCATTTGGAGGAGTCTTTGAGGATGTTGGTGTACAGGTGTTCTAAAGAAACTGCATTTCTCTGTACATACAGATGTTTGTCTATGTACTTTGGATGTTTTCATGAACATGGTAGTAAATCTCTTAGTGATGGTGGGATGAGGAGAGTGGAGGCGAAGGGAATGATGTGATATTCATGTAACTTTTTACATATTTCATGTTCTTCATCACGTACGTAATATGTATATAGGTGGTACATCACAGACTTACACAGAACTGTTAGACTGTTATTTTCCATGGGTTTTTTTGTAACAGACAGTTAATCAAACACAAGGGAAATGCTGTTCCTCTGCCAAAACATTATCCTGATATCACTGTGATGCTACACTAAGTGCTGACATGAGGCTTCAAGGCTGTTCGGAGAGTTATTGCCATTAATTTAAAAATCCAGACAAGGGGCAAAGTGAAGGTGATGGGTATTTTATTTTGCTGTCAGGTTGGTTTATTGGTATTGATGAGGACCAAACAAGAAAAGCAATAAGGTTTTTACCATTTCATGTACCCATCATTCACTAGCATTTATCTGAAGAAACAGAAGTACCAGTGATAAAATCAAAACACTAGGGCAGCGTCTATATGAAATAGCATTTACACTGCTTAGTTCAATGAAGTCGACTGCAAAGACTAAGGAAAACAGCACATTGCTTTACAGAAATTCCATAGCTCGAGTGTCTAAGCTGACCAGTACCCTCTAGCACCCTCTCTGAGCACAACCGTTTTTTAGTGTCTGTCACATTGCAAATTGCCCTAATTTTTCCAAGGCTCCCTTTTAATATTTATTGTGTGCCCTGAGACAGTTGCAGAGCAAGCAATGAACAGTGTCTTAAGTAAAAAAAAAAAAAAACAGTGCCTCAGTGTGGCTCATCATTTTTTTTAAAGTGAAAATAATAAAAATGTGAATAGTTCTGCTTTAAAAGTTGGCTTCTGATTTGGGGTTATCATGACTGTGTTCGCCCTTTAGTCTTTTCACTCTGAGGGCCTGATTCTTTTTCAAAATATGCTTAATTGGTACAGCACCACCTCCCCTTGACTTCAGGCCAACCAAGCAAACTTTTCAGAAGAGGTATCTACATTCACAGGTTCACAGGTTCACATTCATGAAGATAGGCAAAATCAAAGATCTCTGCAACCTTGCAAATGAGTGAAGGAGGTCCTAGTTGTGAATGGAAAAGCACCAGCTACTTCCTCCTGAATTGCAGCTAACATTGCTAGAGTTTCTTCAAAAACTGTTCAATTTGATTTAGTAGGGATGAAAGCAAAAAAATGAAAAATTACATATTTTCTGGTCTTGTAATCAGTCCTACACTGAGCAAAACGGTTACAGAGGTCAGTAACAAGAAAGAACTGGAACTTCATTGAAGGAAGTCATAACAGAGTCATTCCTCCTCATTTTAACCACCTGGAAGTTAGGTCTCCATGTACCTCTACACAGCTTATTAAGAGCATCCAGAAAAGATGACTTATATTCTGGGAAGAGCAGTCCATCTGAGCTGTGGCTTTTTCTCATGCACTGTGAGATGAGCCTAGAAACTGTTGCGTTCCCTTCAGTATGACTATAGTGCCTCCAAGAATTCGAGGCAGTCCTGTATTTCACGAATTGCATTTAACCTCTAGGCAAAAATAGGTCGGTCAGACTCTCCACATCTCTTTATCTTTCCAGTGAGTATTGTTTATCTTCTCTCTCGTCATTTTATAAACACATAATAATTTTAAACTTGTTCTGTTGAGAACCACTGTACCAACTATATTCTGCACTATTGCCAAACTTTTCCCTTACAGCCCACTAAAACAATTATGGAAATTTTTCTCTAATATTCTCCCCCTCCCAGCCTTCAAATTACTATTCTGTTTGACAGGGCAACATTTGTTTGCAATAATTTTTCAGTCCACTTGGGTGCCTAAAAAATTCCCATCGGCACACAAAAAGCACTGAGGAATCGGACAATACTTACTTTATCTGCAACGAGTGAAAATAGGTAAATTCATCTGGGCTTCTCCCCTTTCCAGATGTATTCTTGTGACTGATTTTTAAGGAGATTTAGCCCCTTAATTTCCAGTTATTGTTTCCCAGCTTTTAACTGTCCCCTGGCCCTTTGGCTGTGATGCTCTGACTTTTTGTGTGAGGCCGATTCAGCCTTTCTGTGTGAATTAATACAGCATCCAACAGCCAAAGGGTCATGACTGTTTAAGCTGTTAAGGCTCAGCTGAAAGAGTATATCCAAGTGTACTTCAGCTCTGTCCCTCAGCCCTCGATGTATAAACTGTGAGTTATGTCTCCCTACCTCATCACCGTAAGTTGTGACAGTTACTAGCTCACAGGATTACAGTTTAAATAAAAATACATTTAAAACTGAATCCAGTGAACTCCACCTGAACTTCTTTATATTCCCATATGCCTACCACAAGCAGGAATACTTCTTTGGAGACCAGACCTACACAGAGACACTAATTAGCTCTGATTTCAGGAAAAGCAATGTGAGATTACCACTTGGTTCATAAGACCATGTAAGGCAGACAACCTGCTGCAGAGTAACTGGGCCCTGACCCAGGCTCCCGAATCTTGAAGGCAGAAAGTTGTTCGTTACATGGGGGGGTCATGAGCTGTTGGTTTAATCTGGACCCTGTGGAATAGACACAAACAAAAGCCCTTATAGTGCTTCTGTGATAGGATTTTGCCTTTAGTAAGTACAAATTGTAACTTCTGGCCAAATGATATACAGGGATCAGAGGTTTGGGGGTTTATTACAATAAGATATGAGTGAAAAAAAGGCTCACATGCTCCGTACAGAGGTTGTGAAGTCTTCCTCTCTAGAAACATTCACAACCCACCTGGATGTGTTTCTGTATGATCTGCTCTGGGTGACCCTGCTTTGGCAGGGGCATTGGACTGGATGATCTCCAGAGGTTCCTTCCGACTATAACAATTCTGTGATTCTGTGAAGATGGGAAATAAAGGAGCAGAACTGGGAAGGACGGCGAGAAGAGAGAGCTTGAATAGCACAGGGGAGCAAAGAGGGCCATGGTTCAGCACTTTTCCATGCTCTCATTTTGTCTGGGAGTTGTGCAGTAAATGTTCTTCTTTACTTGTGCCAGTGGTATGTGTAAACCACTAGGTAGCAGGCAACTACTAAAAAGCAGTAACTCATTAGAATGGACATGCTACTTTGTGACAAGAAGAAAATGTTACTGGACCTTTTTAAGAGAAAACCACCGCAGAAATGAGTTTGCCAGTAGCGCTTAAAGGGAACAGAAAGATTCTGGTCCAGTTTTCCAGAGCCTTTTTCAGCATTTCTTCATAGAAGACTGTTTATTTTCACAGTGTACAGAAAAGTCCTACTTGGCTTTGAGGACCAGTGAGAGATGAGGTATCTGTCCCAGTGGACTTACAGAATAACCACAAAGAGTGACGTTCTCAGATGTCCTCATACTTGTGTCCATGTGTTCTGTTCTATGCGTGTGAGTATTTTCAACTCTGCCAAAGTGTAACCACACAAATCCTCTTGAGCAGAAAGGGAGGTGGGTAGCTAAATTCTGTCTGGGATTTGAAAGCATTGCGCTTAAACTAACTGTGTTCTTAGGTTGGCAGAACCTAAGCCGTTATGCTCACAATACCTGGTCTCCATGAATGATGGGAAGGGCTCTGGGAGGAAGAGTGCTCCAACATGTCAACTCCTGGTTGCACATTTGGTGTCAACAGGAATGAGGCATTTACAACCATGGAACCCACTGTAAGGATTGAGACCTGCTGGGTAGAGGTGGGATCTGCCTGCCAAAGTGAAGCAAAAACATTTTTTCCGGTCCAGCTCTCCTTACCAGATTGCTGACCAACCTGGTAAGGAGAGCTGAACTAAGAAAGACAAAAGGAGACAACAATGATGGCCCAGTTAAGTGGGGTAGCAGTGTGCAAGGTTAAAATCAAGGGGTGCAGCCTGTTAGATAAAAGGAAGACTTCATAAATGATACAGCAGCAAAGGGACACTTGCCTTAAGTATAACTATACAAATACAGTCAATTGTGGAAAGAAGCAGGAAGAACTAGAACTCTGCACGCAGCCACAACACTACAGCACCAGTGGTATAATAGACCTAGTGGGATCATTTGCCCAAGCGGAGAGTTGTGATGGATTGATACAAGCTCAGGAACAAAGCAGAGAAGATGAATAGAGGGATTATTGTCTGTGTGAAAGAGCCATTTGGAAGTATGGAGCTCCTCTACAGAGGAGATGGGCCTGCTTTCTTCCTCCTTTGTGTGGTAGAGAGGATAACTACCCTCTGTATACCAAGTTGTCACCCTACAGCTTTTTTGGGATAAGTTGAGTAGACTGGAGTCTTCCGTCATAAAACTTACTTTCTCTTTATTCAAGTTTGAATTTTTCAAAATCTGGGTCCTACTTGTGATTTTGCAATTTGATATCCAAGAATCACATTCTCCCTGTTGGCCACAATATTGTGGATGGTGTGAGTGGTCCATCAGTAGTACATTGGGCCCACACCATGCCTGTTTCTCACATTCCTTGCTTCCTGGGATGGTCTGTACTCTTTACACTTAGGCTTGTCAGCAATGCATGTATTTCTTGTGGCCCACTGTCCTGACACTATCACTAACATGGTTTTCTCCTTTAACACCCTATCAACTGCAAATATTCCTTGGAAACATTTTGGGCATTTTGCCAAGTTGTAAAATGCATTTTTGCAGAAGGCCAGAAAGGTCATGTATCCCTCCACCCCAGCCTTGCTTGACAGAAGCCCAGATGATGCTGATACTGATGCCCCTTTTGCACCTACATGGACCTCCATCATTTGTTGGTTCATTTTTCCCACCTAATCTGTGGGGCATTGAATTTTGCCTCTTGTTGAAGAAGCCATGTGGTATTAATCTACTAGTGTTACAGCAGCACTTGTTGGTCCAGTGATCTTCAATCTCTTCAAGGAGTCCTTCCAGGTTTCCTAAGGTTTATCTTCTGCAAGTGGCTGAGAATGACATAAAGTAGACAGGACGAAGAATGAGGAGGGATGTGTGTTAATGAACAAGATATGCCTTCCCTGGGGGACCAGGAAAGGAATAAAAACCAGAGCCTGCAGCAAGTGCTTCGTCTCTGCATCTCTAGGAGCAGCAGACCTGGGACACCTTCAGCCAGTTGGATTCAAGCAGATGTGGGCTTTATTCTCCTCTCACACAGATAAAGGTGACTTGACTGACCAGAGGAGGAGCTTAAAAGCCCAGACTGGCGTCTGAGAAGACTGGATTCAGTTCTTGGCTCACTCCCAAATTCCACTGAGACTTGGGCTGATATACGTATATACCTTTTTTGCCTCATGAAGGGAAGGAAAGATAGAAATCTCTGCTTCCTCAACTCCTCCCAAACCC
Source organism: Pitta sordida (assembly GCA_013390025.1). Lineage (NCBI taxonomy): Eukaryota > Metazoa > Chordata > Aves > Passeriformes > Pittidae > Pitta > Pitta sordida. Next base: position 287,176 of record WEKX01028978.1, read on the forward strand.
TCCACCCCGTCCTTCCCCCGCCCCCCATGGATTTGTGATGCCTTGTACTGCATTTTCAATATGAGTTCCTTGAGGCGACACCCATTTCCTCAGCTATGTTCAAGCAGCTCTTGGCTTACAGAAGTCTTAATCATTGGTTGTTCCTCTCTAATCTCAGTTGTAAGAATTTTGCTGTTGTGAAGGCTATGGGATTTGTCCATCTAAAATATCCATTAAGCAAATAAATTCTCCCTGAACAATCCTAAGTGCTTCCATTTAACTGGAAGCTTAGTTTTTGATGTACACCACCATGCTTCTTAACAAGCCTGTTAGTTTACTGGTGATAATTTGATTGAAACATTTTTAAAATACCTAATTTTTTAAGATACTGTCTTCCTTGGGCCCCAGATTCCTGTTGAATTCAACTGAGCAAGTGTCCATCCCTTTGCCTGAGTGCACTGGCTGCTAGCTTTAGACTGCTGTTGGTCTGTTACACCCGAGGGAGTAGTATGAAGCTAATGACCAAGGGCAGAAGAAAGTTACACAAAAGACTGCTGAATAAAACCTATAACAAACCAAAAATAACTGGGGGGAGGTGGGAGGAGGAGGAGGAAGGCAAGTTGTGCTGCAAGAGGCTCTAGACTGGCACTGTGTGCTGCATTACAATGACAGCCACGGGGGCTGAGTAGAAGTTACCCATCCCTATTTCAAGTGTGGCACCAACCTGCAGAACATGTTTCTCACCAGGTGAAGTATCTCCCAGCTCCCTGTCCCACTGACACCACCTGGCCACCTTAGCTAGAGGGCTCATGTTCAATAAAGTGGGAACTAGCATGGCTCTTTGTTCCTACAGCACTTGTCTTTGTAGCTAATTAAACCAATTCCTAAATAAGCAGTACAAATAGTAAACATGCGGTAGCATCCAGGTTTAACCAGGCTGGAGTTGAAGATAAGTTGAAAGCATTTATTTGTGTTTTAAAAGACTACTGGAAATCTTCTTTTCAAGGATGAGTTAAGTAGCCTCGTTGTCATGTCCCTATTGCATTTTGAAGTTAAACAGCTCTGTGATCTATGAACTCAAATCACACAGTTAATTACCACACATTCCCCCTTCTTGCTCCCCTCCCTCTCTCGCTTTGCTCTTGAAATACATTATATTTCTTTGACAGTCCACTGAGAACAATGTCTGCTTTTGTGACAGCGACATTGCCACTGGTGTAAAAATGTATGCGTCTGTCAGGTTTCCCCATGTGAAACATAATTGCTTAATTTCCATTTGAAAGTACATCCCTGACATTAGAACAACGTAGACACACCAAGGATAACAATGATTTCCTGACACCTACAATGGGGCATAATGCGGTAATAAATATGTGTGCAAAATGAATGCTCTGCACACAGAGGGAGCAGGTCTGAATTTACAGCTGCAGATGAAGTGTTCCTCAGGAAAACAAAAAAAAATAAAAAGAAAGAAACCAACAGATTAGCATCAGTGTGAGTCTATGTCAACCAGATGGCTTACTGTGGAAAAAGAGCTTCCGTGCTTTATTCCAGTAACCCTGGCTAGCAGGCTGAACGTCTGAGATGAGAAGAGAAAAATGATCTCATTCGGCCGGGCTTTTTCCTACTTACATACATGCAGTTTGAGTTGGAGTGGGGTAAAATCTCTGAAAAGAACACAGAAGTTGTCCCCTAATGGTGGTGTTTGATGGACCAGGAGAGCTCCCGGACACAGGTTCAAGCACGCCAAAAGTATAGCAGTGAGCACTGCCAGCTGGGAGGAGGGAAGCCCTTGGGGGACTGCCACTGGTTCTAGCCAGGCATTATACACTGCATCTTGAAATGATGATGTGCTTCTTCCTCTGACTTTTCTCTCCTTCATGTGGCCCCTAAAATGTTTGGAGCAAGGGTCATGTCCCCAGGCCCTAGTTCCTAACATCCTTAGATGTTAATGTAATACCAGTCGTGGCCTGGCATGTTGGTTCTAACCTGCCACTTGACTTGGCACTCGAGCACACAGGCAGTTCATGTGGAGACAGTTATACCAGGTTACTCTCTGGTTCAGATCACCTCGTATCGCCTTAGGCATTTAACTGAACACTGGGGACAGAAACATGTCTTCATTTGAATGTTAGCAGAAAGTCTGGTGGTGCCTTTCTCTACAGATTGTAGGAAAAAGTCCTAGTGTAATGACTGTCAGCTTGGCCTGAAGTTAAATGAAGTCCAGGCTCAGATCATTAACTTTCAGGTTAATGACTTCTCTCCTTTGCCAGAACAGGTCAGGACAGCTTCCCCGCTCTCCCTGGAAACGGGGCATGAGCAGCAGCTGCCAAGGGACCTGTCGCTGACAGTTTTAAGTCTAAGTACACTCATCTTTACAGACAGTTGAGACCAAATACTATACTTATAGTGTTGGCTTGCTGCTAAAGTATCATTTCACAAAGCTCTTGTACAATGGTTCCTAGGTCAGACATTATCTTTGGATGATGTATTTCATATAGCAGACAATTTTGGTTGGAGTTTCTGGATTCCAGTGAGAACTAAGTGCATTTTGGTGACACTGCAATGAGAGTTGTACTACAGAGAGGTTGTAGAAGTAATTGGGGTGATTTGACCTCTTATCTGCAAGAAATGATGAGATGTGACTGTGCAATAAGAAACAGAAGATAAGAATCCTCCTTCTCATTGGAGAAGTTACGACACCATTTGTTAAGACCTGCTTCAGGGCTAGGGCACCATTGACAGGCCAAGAGCTGAGTAGTTATTTTTCATTTTTCTTTGTTTAAATTCTGTTCCAAATTAAGATTTCTCACAGTAAGGAGTGAGAAAGATGTTTAACTTTGATTTGGTCTATGGCAGAATTAACATGCGTGGAATATCCAGTCCTTGATTCTTTACTTGTCTTTGGCAGGGAATGAATATCTGTCATTGCAAATGTCTACAAAATCACTATTTTAATGACCTGTTTGCTTCAATTAAGCCCTGGCTATTATCTTTCCAAGAGGCAGAGGGTTGGAGAGGGGGAGAGACAGCAGGAGAAAAAAGCTGATCACTAGGATGTGTGAGTAGAACATTTAATGGGCCAGCTGAAACAGAGTGGATTTGGAAAGGCTGTGTGATGAATCTGTGACATTGCAATATTTCAATCATCACATTTCAAATTCTGGTTCATGCATCATTTGCTATGCAAGTTTTGAGATTTTAATCAGTGTTTCAAGAGTAAATTGATACAACCTAATCATTTAGAATCTCTGGCACAAGACCAAAGTATATTATGTTAAGTGTATGTTATGTATTATAAAAACTGCTTGCTGAAAATTAATTGAGTATTCCCGTGCTAGATAATGTTTCTCCATTCCCCAGAGCCCATCCCTTTGCGTGCGAGTATTTTCCCAAGTGCAATGCAGATGCCAGAGAAAAGGTGAATATATAACATATGTAAAAGACAGGCTCAGTCAGACACAGCACGGTATCAAGCCTGCTAACCTCCCTGGCTGGGTTGTGGGGCTGTTTATTTGTCTGCATGATGTGTAGGAGGAAAACTGCCCGGTACACAATGAAAAAAATAAATGTATTTTCCGTAGAAGTAAAATATAAGAAAGCCTGTGCCGTGACTGTAATTCATGTAAAAAATTGGAAGTGTGTTTGTATTTCTGCTGATGACTTATGTGGACTTGGCAGAACAAGCAGCCCAAGTAAATGACATGGTTAGCAGCCAGTGGGTCTAGGTAACCAATGTGCCATCATACTATATATTCAAAGGCACACTGAATGCCCGTATCATGCTTGTCCTGCATTTTGTACCTGTAGCAATGCTGATAAAAGGAATGAGTTTGAAGATGAGGCACTGAGTACACCTCTAATTAGCTAAAAGCCAACAGTGGGTGGCCACCAGCATTATTTATGCTCCGTGCTGACATTTTTGATACAAACCATTTCCATCTGGAGAAGTTGGTTTCTCAGGGTAACTTGGGCCCCTTTAGCAGAGAGGGGTTGGTTTTGGAACTTTCCCTAACTACCTAGTACAGAGGCAACAGGGTCATATAGCCCTGCTGCCTGATTCAGCGTTTTGCACAGGGATTCTACAGCTGAATCTTCCCCACCATCACGATGTTCTTCCCAGCTTCCTGGTCAAAGCTGTCCTGACTCATTTATGAGTGTTGGTCCTCCTCAGTCTCAGGAAGAAGAAGATGGGGGGTTTCTGCCCACAGCTGGATCTCACTTCCTTCAGCTCCAATCTCAAGTCCTCCTCTTTATACATTTACTTCATTTACTACCTCTCATCTTCTCATAGCTTGTCAATGCAATTTCACTACTCCAAACTGAGCAGACAAAGGTTTGAAGATCATTTAAACCCATCCCAGGCAAGAGCCATCTCTCATTTTAGCTTAAGCCTTTCAGCCACAAAGTGAGGAGAAAGGCAACATTTCTCTCAATGGCTTTAGCTAGGACACCTAACCTCCTCTTTGACTGTCTGTCTTTGCCTTTTTGCCTTTTGTAAAGCCCCAGGTAATGGATGGAAAACATTTCCTTGGGGTCACTTCAAATGCTTCAGTCAGGCAGAATTGCAGTCATACCTCAAGATTCGTGGGTTTCGACAGGGGAGTCCCAGGGAATCGGTGTGGGACTCCTTGCGGCTGCACTGCCCTGAGTCTCCGGTTTCCACTGCCACAGCAGTGGTGGTGGTACTCGGCTTCCGACTGACAGTGGGGGTCTGCCAAACCTCCAAGCAGCGGCGGCAGGCTGACGACCACCTGTGGTGCTTTGCGTCCCTCCGGGTGGAATACAGGGACCTCATAAACCGTTTCCACGTTGTATCAGGCAAATTTGCAGATTTGCCCAACACAATATGGCGGTTGATGGGGGAATTGACAAAAAAGGCAGACTGTGTTTGAACCTGAGGGGTGCGGGTCTTGCAATGCTCAGAGCTCAGGGGGACATCTGGTTGCTCATTTCCTCACCTCCCACACACAAGTGGCAGGAGCTCAAGCTGTGGGCTACGCTTGGGAGGAGGGGTGCCCTGCGCCAGGAGCTCGGCTGAGCTACACCTCGCCAGCCTCGTCCTCACCGCTGCCAGGACAGGCGGGCATGAGCAGCAGCTGCCATAGCCACTCCGGGGCCCGCATCAGGGTTATCACTGGTTAGGTAGGGTTACAGAGCCAGCGCCACCACTGCCAGTGGACACAGCTGGCAGCTGTATTGCCTTGGCAACACAACCCGGCTTTTCTGTCGCTGGGGGAGGCAAGCACTTGCTTTTAATCAGTGCCTACAAAAAAATTCCACTCCCCTTAGTTTAACTGTGTGGTGTGTTTAACTGTGTGTGGAAGTTTCGATCCCCATCCCCCTAGTGGAGAAGCAATTGCCGCCTAACACAGCCCTTTCCCTGGAGTGCTCACACAGCCCTGCTGCCCAGGAAACAACAAGGAGCAAAGGGAGCACTGCCCCATCCTCCGCAGCTCCCAGTCCCAGCTACAGCCGCGCTCCCTGGGAAGCAGCCTTTCAAACTCCAGGTTAAACACGTGGGCTGTGGCAGTGCACATAATGAATGCTTCCCAGGGTGCCAGCGTAACAGAACACGTGCTTTGTTTGGGAGTTTTTTGGGAGTTGTTTTGGTTGGTTGGTTTTTTTCCCGGCAATGCAACGGAACTAGCTGTCCCCACTCCCGCCCCACACTGTGCAGCAAGCAGTGCCACGCACCCTGCACGGGCAGCCTCTTCCGCACGTGGGTCCCCAGGTGCACTTTGTCTGCCCCTTTGCAGGGTCTGATGCTTCCCCACCCCAGCTAACAGGGACACTGAGCAAAGCCCCCGATGCAGCCAGGAGCTGGGGCTATTGCCGGGCAGCCCAAGCCCTGCCACACACCCAGGGATTAAGAAAGGCTGCTGGCGGCAGGAAGGGGAGTGACGGGGCTGGGGATCCAAGTGGCAGCGGCACAGTTTGGCTCGGGCAGCCCCCACAACTCAGGCAGCACAATCCCGCAGGTCATCTGTGCCAGCACACAGCACTTTGGGGGAAACCGAATGCTAATACGGGAAAAGGGAGATCAAAGCCAGGGCTAGGTCCCCGAGCATCCACAGTTGCACGGGATGTGACACAAACAGGCTGCGATGCACCCTCCAAGCAGGGCGAACGAGAAGAACTCAACCACCCGCCCCACCTCCACACATCACGGGGGGTGCTGCAGCTTCCCTCCCGTGCTGGGAGGAGCTGGTCCTTCAGCAGTCACCACATGCTCACATAAACTTGTACCACACTGATTGTAAACAGGCAGACTTTATTCTTTTTTTTTTTTTAAAGGTTTTTCAGCTAGTGAACCTGACTCCCTCTTGCAAGCTAGCATGGGACAGGGGGATCCGCAGAGGCCCTGGGGATGGTAGGAAGGTGTCTCCTGCTTCCGTTCTCACACACAGACACACACAATGCCAGCAGCCTCCTGCAGCCTGGCAGAGAAAAATTCCAGCTGTACAAACACGCTGTGCAATCCCTGTGTGGGAGTCCCTTGGGAGTTGGACTCGATGATTCTTGTGGGTCCCTTCCCACTCAGAATAACCTGTGAACCTGTGAGATGCAGGTGTCAAGGCCAGAAATCATAGCTTTACTCAATTTTGTAAATTCATGGCTTTCAACTATTTTTCCCTGTTTGCAGATCCCTCAAGGTTTTTTCAAAGAGAAAGACACATTGTTTTGTAGTGAATTTACGTCCACTAACAAGAACCATTCCTAGTCTCTACGGATCACAAAGACTTCAGGTAGAAAATACCTTCTATAAGTGTAAGTAATAACTCCTCTGTACTTACTGTTACAGACTTTATAGGACAATACAATCTCAGTTTCTTAGCCAAAGTACTACATGGGTCATCTACTACCAGATCTCTGGCTCTTCATGCTTAACTTTGTGCTATACTTCATTTGCAAATGAAGTCAAGGTTAGGGAGCCCAAGTCCTTGCTGAATATTACCTCTAAATCTTCTGTACCGTGTGGAGGACTTGAATTACGGCTCCAGATCCAGCTTGTAGACACCTGCCCTCATACTCTATGTTTTTTATTAAAATAGTCTCTCAGATAATGTTGTATTAGCAAACCAAAGTTCAGAGGTTCTTCCTTCTTTTAAGGGCAGTCACTGTGTCATGATATTATAGCTCATCATCCACTTTATATTAGCAGCCAAAGAGAAAGGCTCTAGACTGTATTTTGTTTTTAAAATATAGGTAATAAAACTTCATCCCTTTCCATTTTGGGACTCAAGAGCAGAAGCACTGAACACTTGTGTTTACCTTTATTACACAGTATTGGCATTCCTAAAGTCTGGACTGAAAACTCGCCATCTTTTTTCATTAAAGTGTTCAATATCAGGTTTTCTGCAATTTATTGTTTCTTATTTTCCATATATTATGACAAAACACTAATCCTGGAATATCTGTTGCCATTGCTAATTGGAAAGTCGCTCCTCATTGTTCCTTTTTTTTCATTCTCCATTGAGCCAAATGGCTTTATTTGCTGGCAGATAAAAAGTGAGAACAAAAAGAGTCGTTAAAAAAGTGCCAGGAAAGTCTCCAAGCAGTCTTTGGTGCGAACAGAACTAGCTTGTTAGCTACCCCAGGAGAAAACTCTGGTAAAGCTGACAAGACACTTTCTTGAGTGCTACATCCAGCTTTGGGACCCCCAGCATAAGAAGCATGTGGACCTGCTGGAGCAAGCCTAGGGGAGGGCCATGAAGATGATTAGAGGCCTAGAGTAGCTCAATTATGAAGACAGGTTGAGACACCTGGGGTTGTTCAACCTAGAGAAGAGAAAACCTTCTAGCAGCCTTCCAGTACCTGAAGAGGGCTTACAAGGAAGCTGGCAGATATGTAGTGAGAGAAAAAGGGAAATGGATACACATAAACTGAAAGAGGTTGTGTTTAGTTTAGATATTAGGAAGAAAATCTTCACTGTGAAGGTGATGAGGCACTGACAGAGGTTGCACAGAGAAGTTGTGGGTGCCCCATCTTTAGAAGTGTTCAGGGCCAGGTTGGATGAGGCTCTGAGCAACCAGGTCTAGATGAAGGTGTCCCTGCCCATGGGAGAGGGATTGGAACTAGATTATAAAGTTTCTTCCAACCCAAATCATTCAATGACTCTGTGATGATTCTATGTGTGTGCTGTCCTGTGTGACTTGCTTGTTCTCCTTGGTGGGGCAAGTGCATTGCATCCAGCTCTGTCTGAAAGAGTTGCTACTTTGCTTGATTTCTTACTTGCGTGATCTACCATATCGCAAATGCTACAGGTGACATGGCAGAAGCAGCAAAGCAAAAAACCTCAGAGGAGAAGTGTGCTAGAAATTAATGGAAGATGAAGGGAGATAGAGCATAACCAGGTACAGCAAATGCTTTTGAGGTGGCTTAAAGGACCATATCAGACCAAAGAACTGAAGTCCAAAGCCCTGGGAATGATTCCCTTCTGTTTTGTCACCATTTCCCAGCAGACCAGAGCTGAGGGAGCAATACTGTAGAAGCACAAGTTGTCCGCATTCTTAGATCCATTTTTTTTCCTTGGAACTATCTGACTCTTCTACTTCCAGTTCCCCATGTAGACAATAGCAATTTTACAATGTCTCTTGGAGACTCCAAAGTCTTCAAAAACACTCTTGAAAACTCTGTCATGAATCTGACTCATGACTTTGAAGTGCGGCTGCTACTGGGCAAGTGGCTAATGGAAAGACGGGTGGTGTCTTGTTCTTTACAGTGTAAATGGCCCTCACAGTCATTCATCATCATCCCATAAAGATGTGACCTCTGCTGTGACCAGACCAGATTAGTACTGCATTTAATGGAAGTAGTGTTGAGTATAAGTGTTGAGAATAAGGCCAAATCAGATTATAAAACTGCTTTAATTTGTGCATCCCACAAAATGCCAAATTGGAAATCTGGTGTTTAGCATGACTTGTTGCAATAGGAAAACAGTAGTGATGCCCTTTAGCTATGGTTGGTTTTAGCACTGACATAAATCCTTGCTGCCAAATCCCATTCCTACGGTGCAATCTTACCAGACGAGAGCATAGCTTTCCGCTGATATTAGCGATAATGAGTCTCTGCCCTAGAAACAGACAGGGACCAGATACGAACTCAGGTCAGCAAACAAAGCTTCAGCTTCCACGCATCCTCTAGTCTCTCAAGATGAGATAACTTTTTAGGGATGTGGGGGCTCCAGTAGCAAAGCCAAAGGAACACATTTTAAAGGGACTTAGTTCCCTCTCTCCTAGGGTCATCAGGAAGAGTGGAGCACACAAACGCTGTATGAAAAAAAATTGGCCCTTTGGGAGTTATCTGCTATAGCATCCAGAAGAGGTATAACCTGGCTTTACTAGGCTCGTATGGGTCATCCTCAGACCACCTCCCCCTGTGTGAAATAAAGTATCAGGACCATTTTAAAACAAGACACTGATGTGTTCACTGCCCCCAGTGCTGCTTGTGGTGAGCAGCTGCTCATCATCAATATACTCCATAACAGCGACCACTTTGCTGCCCAGGCTTCCTGCAGCAATTGCCTTCAGAAGTGTTTAGAGGAAGAAGAAAGCAGGGGTGACAATAAATAGTGCCCTGAGGAGCCAGAAAACCATGGACTCAAAAGCTATAGAGAAGAAAGGCTTTTAAGGGCCAGGCTTTCTTACATGTTCTTTTCCGTTAATGAGTACAGGCTTGCTTGGATCCTCACATCCACACAAAGACGTGTGTGTAGTTGCCAAGTTGGGTTTGTGTGTGCAGCTATCACAGAGCTATGGAGTAATGGGTCCAAAAAGGGATTAGACAGATTCAGAGAGGGTAAATCTGTGGTGGCTGTTAAACTTGGTGGTCTGGACACAACCCCAGGCCTAGGAAACCTTTAAGTTGCTGATTGCTAGAAGCCAGGACAGGATGCCAAACAGAGCCTCAGTCTCTGCATTTCCCATTCTTAAAGATCTTCCCTAAGGATTTTCTATTGGTTCCTGCTAGAATGCTGAGCTAGACAGACCTTTGATCTGACTGTGTTCCTCCAACTTCATGTTGTTATTCCCATATGTAATTCCAGGACAAAAACTGAGAAATTATCTTAGCTGTCCTCCTCAATCCCAGCACTACCCCCAGCTTGCTCAATGCATGTAGGATCGGCGCTTCTCACAGGTGCTGGCGCCTGCCTGCATTGAGGAAGAATTCAGAAATCTGTTACTGTTGCTGTTACTGTTTCCACACTCCTGAGGTTCAAAACCTGTTTTTTGCCAGAATCAATAGCCTTTTCATCTTGCTAGACGGGAAGTGGGATCCTGCTGACTCGCTTTCTGCCACGGATCCCCTCGCTTTGTATTTCACTCCTTATTTATGGTGAGGTCCCATGCCTGCATGCAGTCATATCTAAGCCAATGAACAGGCAAAGTGTGTGCACCTGCACCAAGGTTCATGGGACACTGTTGACACATAGTACACTGTTGACATTATTTTTATTTACTGCAGGTTAGAAGTCAACACCTCGTCCATGGGCGTGAGAAACCGTGTGAAAGGCTTTGCTAACATCCAAGCACACAACATCCACGGCATTTTTTTCATCAAACAGGTGATTCACCAGATCGTAAAAGGGGATCAGGTTGGTCAGGCAGGACCCACCTCTCCTAAGTCCGTGCTGACTAGTTCTGTGTCGTGGTTATTTTGCAGGTGCTGCATAATAGCACACAGGACTATCTGTTCCATGACTTTGCCCAGGACTGAGGTCAGGCTGACAGGTCTGTAATTACTCAGATCATCTTTCCATCCCTTCTTGTGGATGGGTATCACATTAGCCAATTTCCAGTCTTGTGGTACATCACCAGTAAGCCAGGACTGTTGGTAAATTATGGAGAGTAGCTTTGTGAGTTCATCAGCTAGCTCTTTCATCACCCTCAGATGGATCATAGGTAGACAGCTAAACCACATGGAGTTCTCCTGCCTCCCTCCCTATCAATGTAACACTCTGCCCAGGCAGGTCATGTTGCAGGATTTGGGCTCAGCAAAGCTTTCTGTAATTCATATTTCATTTAAGTATCTAAATTTCACACATAAAACAGGAAAAACTGATCCGGTGAAAAAGAAACTGTGAGGGTTCATATTTGTGAATTCTGGTCTGATTTGCTCTGGTTTTACCAGGAAATCTCTTTTACGAGTGCAGGTCTGCAACCATTTGGCCTCTGCTCTTTTTTGGCTCATGCATCATCACCAGAAACAAAAAATTCCACTGTGAGGCATGAATCAGAAAGGAATCCAGAGTTCTCTCCTACAGCTCCATTAGCTCTGTAGTGCTAATAAAAATTATTTGTTGCTAACCATTTTTTTAGCACTAAAGAGCTTTGCAAGACTTCTCAGAAAGGGATCTTCTTTAGGCATTTAAGGCTTCATTTGCATACTTATTTTGTTGTTTGTTATTGCACTTTACAGTAGTTATTGATAGTGTCAAATATGTGAAGGTGTTATATGTAGAGCACAGCAAGTGGCATTTCGTGACTCTTTATTTAATGAGTATTTCTGTCTGCTCTCACGGGAGCATATGTCAGTAATCCACAAAGCAAGTCAAAAGGACTCCATGATGCTCAATTCTTAAAGTGCATTATAAGAGCATTTTTTCCTTCTTTCAAGAACAACATGTAAATGACTTCATCTCACAAACTAGGCATTGTTTTTCCTGCAGATAAAACCAGAATCATTCTGGGTTACATGATAAGAAGTGATGTCCAGTGTGACTTGAGGGCAAGAGCCAGCTGAGAACCTCGATTTTACACAGGGAGCAGAGCAGAGCAGCTTCAATCTACTGTGTCACTACTATGACAATTCCAGACCAGACTTCAGACTCCTGAGGGAAAAGTCACACTAGCATCAACAGTAATTTTGCTGGAGTGTGGAATGCAGAGTCGGACTCTTTATTTGTTCACTAGGGGAGGAAGTAAGGCCACAGTAAGAAAACTTCTCTTGTAAGTTATTTATTGCTGAGTTTAGGGTTGGTTAGGATTTGTGCCAAGTACTAAATCACTGCAGGTCATGGAAATTTTATTTTTAAGCTTTGCTCTTTTGGATGCCCCAAAAATTGCTTTAGCTGTGAATTATTCTGAAAGACTATAACCAATAAAAATGTGCAAATCATAAATCAGAGAAAACATGTTCCTGCTGGAGACCCTGAGTATAAAATAGGAAACCAGAATCAGGACTATTAGGAAATAGACTCCTTTTTCTGCTGCAGGTATGCCTAAGTGTAAATCCTAAGTCCTTGTTTTCAAGGAAGTCACCTCAATTATGCTACAAAATCTATAGGTACCTGCAAGGAACTCATGTTTATGTGCCCAAGCAAATTCTTTGCATCCTCTATATACATATTTTACCTTCTTTATCACTCTGTTCTGTGCTTTCCCTTTTTTGCCCCTCCACAGAAAGCCTGGTTTCAACTTATTTATTCCACATTTAGCTCTGCTGTAATGCACTGATCTGCAGAACTGCTTCCGAGCAGCACTAGGGAGGATGAGTTTAGAATGCTCAAAGAATTTCTAGATCCTATATGGCTCAAACTTCTCCATGTAGAAAGAGAAGGAGAACCTGCCAGCTAATAAGTCCAAACACAGAAGGCAGTAGATATTACAACCTTTCCAAGTTATTACCTCACTCAGTACACCCTGTTGCTCTGAGAGGCCTTGAGCCCATGGAAACCTGTCCAGGCATGGAAGCACACTACTGCCGAGAGGTCTGGATCTGTCTGCCAAAAATTGACTCTTCTCTGAGTAAAGTGATTACTAGGATTTTTACAAGGTGAGGATTAGGAGAATCTTATTCTTCCATCTAAACACCTGGATTTTATGTGGTAAGTAGAAATATTAAGTAACGTGAAAATAATTCTGTTCACGTGGTATGTGTGTGGGGGTAGCACTGTTCACACCTTCACTTACAGCTTCCCTTGATGTCTGCCTTAGAGATTCTGGATTATCCCCCCGAAGCACCTACCTTTTCCCACTCTCTCATGTTGATTTGACTGATCCTAGGGACATTCCCAAAATTAAATCTCCAAAGTGGCCTGCTGTAGATAATTCAAAAATTACGCTTGTTGTATGATTGCTCTAGCCAAAAGTAATGGGGAAGAAAATACTCGGGTAGGTTTGTTTGACATTTTCTCATCAACAGCCCTATCCTGCACTGGTCCAGAGTAGATCCCAGCTTCAGTCAGTTGTTAAAAATCAAAAAGGAACTGCCCAATAAAAAGTTGTAAAATTCCATATTTTTAATGAACAGTATAACATATGTCCTTGTAATAAGCAGCTCTTACTAGCAAGGATCAAGTGCAAAATAAATCATTACATCAATAATTTTATGTCTGTGCATTTATTAAGCTAAATGACCTTATTCCTAAACATAAATACTGATAAAGAGCATTTGCTTCTGAGTACTTGTTTCTCTAAATTGTCAGTGAACTGACTTCTTGTCTTAAATGTATGTTTTAGAGTCTTATTGGATTCTGGATGGCAAAGTTCTTCCTGATGCAAAATTGGAGTACCATGGCCTGAATTCAGCATAGAATTTAATGTGAATATGAATATGAATATGAACCTGAAGTGCAAGTATGTTGACTTTCACTGGAACTTGAAATCCTGCTTAACTCTTTATGGGTATATAGCATCTGCTTCAAAGCAAGGTTTCAGTCATACCTACGTGACCGGGCTCCTCAACCATGGGGTTCATGATCTCCTGAGAGGCAACTCCCATACCAAATGCAAGATTGGATACTCTTAGTGCATGGCTAGTGATGGGGACTGCAATAACTGCAACCATCAGGTATTCATTTCCTATTGTTTCATCTGGACAGGAGGAAATTCTACAGTCAAAAAATGCCCAAACCCTATAACTCATTGAAGTTAGTGGCAGAGCTCCCACAGAAGTGGGAAGGACTCAGACAAAGGCCTGGTATTATGAAGTGTCAAATGCTTCTATTTCCATTGAAAACGTGGGTGCTCAGAGAAAGGAAGGGTAAGTATGTTTGCAAGAACTGATGTTTGAAGTTCAGGAGGAACTCTGTCCACCCCAAATTTTCAACTAGTTTCACTTCCTATGATCGCATCAGGTTCTGTTTGATTAGACAGAAGAAAGCTCGTAATAAAACCAAACCAATCAAATTAAAAACAAACACAAAAAGTCATCCACCAAAGAAAGCAGTAATAGAAACATTTACTTTATAAATTCTATGGACATTGCCAAATGAATCAAGCATGAAATACACTGAATTCCTCATAGGAACCATTTGGATGGGCTTCCAGGCAAAGTAGATATTTGTGATTGTCATAACATCACCGAAGAGTATTGTACAGAAATCAAAATCTCATGAAGAAGAAGTCAGCTCTTAGATGTACATTTCTTCATAAAGGCTTCTATTCTTATTTGACAAAAACAATAAAAGATTTTGACAACAGGTTTCTATATCTTGACAAAATTCTATTAATTGCTTTAATAGCTGAAGAGAAGCTTTTGGTAAAGATAAGTGTCCTCGTTTGCACACTGATGGAGTTGTTTTGAAAGAAAAATGGACAAGAGATCATTAGAGAAATACTAACTTTATTGGAAGAAATATATATATTTTTTTAATTTTTTTTTTTTTGAAATGTATAAAAAGGTATGTGGATGAATCAAATTGACCCTGGCAAATAACAGGAAATCACCCAAACCACCCCCCAAAACCACCCACACAAACAGAATATCCCTCAGATAACCGAATGCTGGGGCTGTAGAATACAAACTGCCCTTCCCAAACAATAGGATGTGGCTGCTGTCCATTCTCAGGGACAGGTTTTCTTGGGGAAGGGAAAACAAAAGAGTCGGCTGGCAGACAAACCCACGAAAATGTTGGTAGAAAACTCAATTCAGGTCCAAAAGTCTTTTTCTCAGCAGCAGCCAGGCAGGAAAGCACAGGGAAACAGCAACCGAGGCAAGGAAAGCAGGAATCTGAGGCAAAGGCAGGAGTCCGAATCTCAGCAGCAACCTCTCAGCACCAAAGGAAGGGAAGAGGGGGGTGAGCTGCCCATGTGCAACAATATTTAAAGGCTCTTTTCCCAACATTCCAAAAGGCAAAAGCTCGGGAAACAAGGTTCTTAGAGAACTGAGGTCTTGCTCCTTTCTATGGCTTACTTGCCCCCTTTTAGGGGGCAGAGACTCCCAACTACAAGTCCCATAATTCTCGTTGGCAGTTCCCGGTGGGAGAACTCCTTGTCTGTCTGGCAGTGAAAATGGGCGCTCCCATTATCAACCTCGTGGCTTTCCAGACTTGCCTCTGAAAAGGTACTTCTCTCTCTGTCCCAGAGAATTCACAGAATCACAGAATCACAGAATACTATGAGTTGGAAGGGACCCACAAGGATCATTTAGTCCAACTGACCATCTAACACCCGTACAGAGACCGA